>BQKN01059016.1:0-13028 GCA_022839385.1 Asparagus kiusianus | reverse complement strand
AGTATTTGTCGATTCACCTTTTACTTGCTTTGTACCTACACCTGTTGTTGATTCCACTAGAGAGATAGTAATTGTGATGGTGAAACATGTTATTGCACGGTGTGGTGCATGGCTGGTTTGACATTCTTGGTTTCACCTCGGACTACAGCCGTGTGTGAACCCAGGGGCGTCACAGTTGGTATCAGAGCTCTAGTTCCAGTATCCTTAGGATCATCCTGTGTCGAGTTGTGGAGCTAGGTTAGAGTTTCCTAGGATTCATGTGTAGAGTCCGCTAAGGATTTCCTAGTATGAGTGAGGACGATATATGCGTATATCTCTAAATTGAGAATATTTTTTTTATGACAACTATTTTTGCATAAATTCAAAGTATTTGTGTGAATACTATATGTTGTGAAAAATTGTATTAAGATACGCTATTTATAAAGGTCTATTTTGACTTATGGACTTTTGTTTTTCTTACCATCAGGAGAGAGATGGCAGGACGAGGTAGGCCCCGTACCAGGAGAGCTAGCCAGGCAGAGTCACAGCAGACTCCACCTGATCAGCAGCCAGCTCAGTCCGAGCCCCAGCAGGTCCCACCCGAGCCGCAGCAGGCTCCTCAGTATCTGGTGGATCTTATGGCCCCCCTTATTGCTCGGATGACAGCTATCGAGGAGATGGTGACGACTCACATTGCACCACGGACACCACCACCACCAGTAGCTCAGCAGCAGGGGATACCTGCCGTTCCCATTAGAGAGAGACCCCAGAGGTCACACTTGCAGTTATTCCTCTAGCAGTGCCAGATAGAGCCACGGAGCAGGAGGCTTGACTCCGCATGGTAGAGAGGTATCAGAAGCTGAGGGCACCGGAGTTTCAGGGGTCACCAGACCCTCTAGCTGCCCATAAGTGGAAGGAGGATGTGAGCAACATCCTCGATATACTCAGTGTGGACCCGGTGTAGAAGCAGAGATTGGCATCGTATAGCCTGAAGGGAGATGCCGGGAGGTGGTACCGGCTACAGTTTACTCCAGAGCAGAGGATGACCCTCACATGGGAGGATTTCACCTACTTCTTCGATGGCCAGTATATTTCTTCTGCAGCACGGACTGGGAAGGAACTCGAGTTATCCCGGTTGACTCAGGGAGACATGACCGTGGCAGATTTTGAGAGCAGATTCATGGAGCTATTGCATTTCACGGGCATGTGGCAGACCGGAGAGCGTCAGGCTCAGATGTTTTTGGCTGGGCTCCGCCCAAATCTCCGACGATACCTCGTGTCGAGGAGGTTTTATTCAGTTAGGGAGGTAGCTGAGGCTGCCACTTCCCAGGAGATCGAGACCTCTATGTTCCAGAAGGACAAGGAGGGGAAGACCAAGACAGGGCAGAGTAGTGATAAGGGCAAGAACAAGAGAGACTTTTCTGGAAACCAGCAACAGCATCAGGGCCCTCATAAGAAGGGACCCCAGCAGGATCAGCGAGCGCATCAGCAGCGCAAGTTCCAGGGTTCTTGTTTCAACTGCCACAAATTCGGGCACAAGGCTTCAGAGTGTCGTAGTGCACCAGCAGGAGCTCAGCAGGGCAAGGGCCCGAACCAGCCGCAGCAGCGACAGCAGGGCAGAGGACAGGGTCAGCCGAACAGACTTGAGGCACCGCCAGCGACGCAGAGGGCAGAGGGGCAGGTTCGAGCAGTTCAGGAGGCTCCCCAGGGGAAGATTGTTCCATACTCCCCAGCATTAGCAGTTGAGCAGGCTTCAGCTACAGGCAGAGTTTATGCAGTGGTTCCCCGTGATCACGGTGCCAGCGGAGCAGTTGTGGAGGGTACGTTCCTTGTGAATTCCTTTCCCGCCCGTATTCTATTTAATTCGGGAGCTTCGCATTCTTTCATCTCGCATGCATTCATGGCTAGACTCCAGCTTGTAGCTCAGCCACTAGACACCCCTTTGTCAGTTTCCACCCCTTTAGGTGAGGTATCGCTTCTAGAGAGCGTGTGTAGGAGGTGTACCGTCAGTCTAGACGAGTCGGAGTTCATAGTTGATCTGATAGTGTTGCATATGTCCGAGTTTGATGTTATTCTTGGTATGGATTGGTTGTCGTCCTACCATATTAGTATTGACTTCTTCGCGAAGACAGTCAAGTTGCGAGCGTCCGATGGGTCTGAGATGATTGTAGCTACCTCTCAGGGCAACCGATTTGCGGAGTCGTTTCTGGTGTACATCGAGGAGGTGCTGCGACGGGATCAGGGAGCCGAATTATTGGAGACTAGAGTTGTCTCAGATTTTCAGGATGTCTTTCAGGACATACCTGGGTTACCTCCTATGAGAGAGGTTGAGTTTTGTATTGAGTTGCAGCCAGGCACAGCCCCTATATCCCGCGCACCCTATCGCATGGCACCAGCTGAGATGAGAGAGCTGCAGACCCAGTTGGACGAGTTGTTAGCTCAGGGTTTTATTCGCCGGAGTCATTCTCCGTGGGGCGCACCGGTCCTCTTCGTGAAGAAGAAGGATGGTAGTATGAGATTATGCATAGATTATAGAGAGTTGAACAAGGTCACAATCCGGAATAGGTACCCACTACCTAGGATTGATGACTTGTTTGACCAGCTGCAGGGAGCGCAGTATTTCTTGATGATTGATCTTCGTTCTGGCTATCATCAGTTGCGGGTTCGGGAGATGGATATTCCCAAGACCGCTTTTCTTACTCGATATGGATCCTTCGAGTTCTTGGTCATGCCATTCGGATTGACCAATGCACCCGCAGTATTCATGGATTTGATGAACCGGGTTTTCCGTCCTTTTTTAGATCAGTTTGTGATCGTCTTTATCGACGATATTCTTATCTACTCGAGATCGGAGGCAGAGCACGAGGAGCATCTACGGATAGCGTTAAGGACCCTCCAGGAGCATCAGCTGTATGCTAAGTTCAGCAAGTGCGAATTTTGGCTTTCAGAAGTCAGATTTCTTGGCCACGTCATCAGTAGAGAGGGTGTAGCAGTGGACCCGGCTAAGGTCACGGCAGTTCTTGATTGGGAGCCACCGAAGACGGTGACAGAGATTCGCAGCTTTCTGGGTTTAGCTGGATATTACAGGAAGTTCATTCAGGACTTCTCGAAGATTGCGACGCCGATTACACACCTTACGAAGAAGGGTGTACAGTTCATATGGAGCACGGAGTGCCAGAAGGCCTTTGATATTTTGAAGGCTAAGTTGACTACAGCGCCGGTTCTGATTATTCCGAGCAGCGACAGGACATTCGTGGTGTGCACGGATGCATCATTGGCAGGCTTGGGAGGCGTATTGATGCAGACTCAGAGGGTGGTAGCCTATATCTCACGACAGTTGAGGGTGCATGAGCAGAACTATCCCACTCATGACTTGGAGTTAGCAGCAATGGTGTTTGCACTGAAGTCATGGAGGCACTATTTGTATGGAGTGCAGTTCGAACTATTCACAGACCATCAGAGTCTGAAGTATCTCTTTTCTCAGAAGGAACTCAATCAGAGGCAGAGGAGGTGGATTGAGTTCATCAAGGACTATGAGTTCGCGATTCAGTATCATCCAGGGAAGGCGAACGTCGTAGCAGATGCCTTGAGTAGGAAGCGTCGACATCGAATTGCGGCTTTGAGGTGTTCATTGCATAGAGATCTTATCACTCTTAGCCAGTTTGATTTTCGACCTGAGGTTGGAGGAACCAGTGCGTTTTTGGGAGCTATGTCAGTGCAGCCATCTTGGAGTGACAGGGTTGTCAGGGCACAGTTGGAGGACTCTTGGATTCAAACCCGTAAGGGGGAGATTTCCAAAGAGCCTAAGGCTGATTGGACCGTTGGAGCAGATAGAGGCCTACGGATGAAGGGTAGGTTGGTCATGCCAGCTAGTTCAGAACTGAAGAGGGAGTTGTTTGATGAGGCACATCGTACTCGGTACACAGTACATCCAGGGACTACCAAGATGTACAAGGACCTGAAGAGACGTTTCTGGTGGAGTGGTATGCGGAGAGAGATTGCAGATTTTGTGGCTAGATGTTTTACCTGTCAGCAGGTGAAGACAGAGCATCAGAGACCCGTAGGGACCCTTCAGCCTTTGCCTATTCCGGAATGAAAGTGGGCAGATATTTTCATGGATTTTATCGTGGGGTTGCCGAAGTCGAAGAAGGGGAATGATTCAGTTTGAGTGATAGTAGACCGGTTGACGAAGTCAGCACATTTTATTCCAGTGAGGACCACCTATACAGCCGAGACCTATGCGAGGATCTTCATTCGGGAGATAGTTCGACTTCACGGAGTACCAGACACGATTGTGTCGGATCGAGGATCAGTTTTCACTTCACACTTTTGGAGGAGTTTCCAGGACTCATTTGGCAGCAAGCTATCTTATAGCAGTGTATTCCACCCACAGACGGATGGTCAGACAGAGAGGGTGAATCAGGTGTTGGAGGACATGTTGCGGGCATGTGTCATTTACTTCTAAGGCAGTTGGGAGGATCATATTCCACTGGTAGAGTTCGCTTATAACAATATTTATCAAGCGACGATCGGTATGGCCCCGTATGAAGCATTATATGGGAGACCTTGTAGATCACCGATATGTTGGGCCGAGCCGGAGGATAGCTTGATGCTTGGGCCAGAGTTAGTGAGGCAGACTACTGAGAAGGTAGCCTTGATCAGGGAGCGGATTCTAGCCGCTCAGAGTCGGCAGAAGAGCTATGCAGATAAGAGACGAAGACCCCTCGAGTTTCAGATTGGGGATTTGGTTATGCTGAAGGTGTCGCCTATGAAAGGCGTGCAGCGATTCGGGAGGCGAGGGAAGCTTGCACCGAGGTATATTGGACCATTTCAGATTTTGGAGCGCATTGGAGCTGTGTCATACAGACTAGATCTTTCAGCTTCTATGTCTAGTATACACAATGTATTCCACATTTCTATGCTCAAGAAGCACTTGCACGACGAGGAGCAGCAGCGAGTGTTGGATGCACCGGAGATTGAGCTTCGGGATGATTTGACTACTATAGAGATCCCGGTATCTATTCTTGCTAGAGAAGACAAGAGACTCAGAAACAAGGTGATTCCATTGGTGAAAGTTCGGTGGAACCGAAGTGGAGTGGAGGAAGCTTCTTGGGAGCGCGAGGAGGACATTCGACGTGACTACCCACACTTATTTGAGCAGGTAAATTAACTAAAGTATTTATGACGTGAATTCCCACTTGTATATTTATATGAATACCTTGACACCTATACTTAACGCTAGAATGATGGTATTTTTATCTAATTCCTAATCTTGCGGAACACATGGTATATGCATGGGGGGTTCCTTGTTTGGATTTTTCGCCCGACGTACTAGTTCCGTTAGGTTAGGGGTCGAATAAGAATATCACCATTGTAGATCGTTAAGTGTAAATGACACTATATGCTTATTTTAGTGATTGATATGTGTGAATGAGTATGTGTGCGGGTTGGATTAGACCCTTGTTGTGCTTTTCAATCATTATTGCGAGTTAGATATGATTCCTGAATTTCGAGGACGAAATTCTTTTAAGGGGGGAAGAATGTAAGACCCCGTTGATTTTGACAACTTACAAGTGTGAATATGAGTGAATAAAGATATTTAATATATATTATAAATATTTTTGTTGCATGGTCATGCATGAAAAATGATATTTGAGCTTATGAGGATGTGTATATGCCTCAGGTATGAGGATGAGTTGCAAGTTTGCAAATCGTGTGCAAAAGAAATCGAAGTATGCAGATTTTTGTTCATGAGTCGACTCATAACATGTCATGAGTCGACTGATCAGGTTGAGTCGACTTGCGCCTGTCATAAGTCGACTCATGATATCGAGTCCTGTTCCCTTTTTCTTTCTGCTGAGTCGACTCATAATTTATGAGTCGACCCATGAGTCATGAGTCGACTCATCGACAATTTTCTGGGTGTTTTCGGGTCGGGTTTGCTGGATTTCGGGTCGGGTTTTCATTGACTTATATATACTTCCCTCACCCAAAAACTCTCATTTCTCATCTGAACTCCCAAGAAACCCTAGCCCCTCTTCCTCTCTCTCAAACCCTAGGTATTCTTGGTGATCTTGGGGGCGTTTCAAGGGGGATTTCAGCATTTCTTTTGGATTTCAGCAAAGAGGATAGTCTTCCACCACATCTAAGGCGAGTGACATCTCGCCAAACTCCTCTCTCTTGTTTTTTATGTTTTCATAAATGTTTTTCATGAATTTTGTTGAGCCTAAGATGTATTTTCGAATATAAAATGATGTTCTTACTAGTGAAAAGTTCAAGATCACACGTTTCAGATTTTTAAAACTACCACCAATAAGTTTTGATGAAAACCCAGATCTGGAATTTTGTTTAAAGAATAAAACATGAGTTTTTATATTAATTTGATGTTGTCCTTCATGTTTAGGGATTTAAATGTTAGTGTTAATACGCAAGTATTTGTTTCATGTGCAATATATGTTTTCTCACTGTGTAATAGTCTAAAAATGAAGGCTAGATGTATGTATACTTGAAAAGAATGAGATGTGGGACGAGTAGAACAAGTTCAGTTCAAAAAAATACAGATTTCAGCTCGTGAGTCGACTCACGACTCATCATGAGTCGACTCACCATGTCGAGTCGACTCATGACTAATCATGAGTCGACTCACAAAGTCGTTCCTGTTGTCTTTTATCTTCTGCTGAGTCGACTCGTCAGTATACGAGTCGACCCATGAGGCATGAGTCGACTCATAAGAGTGCATGAGTCGACTCATTCGAGATTTTCCTGTTTTCTTTGTGTTTCTGTTTAATCACATGCGGTGTACACACATATAGATTGAACTCATATGTGATACAGGTGAGATGACTTTTTCCTGATACAAAGTTTAGAATTGTATAGCAAGGCGTATAAGAGTTGAATGGACACTCTATTACTAGTGGTAACTTCATAGTTCACTAAAGTCCTCGTGTTGGACTATAAGCGACTAAAGTCCTCGTGTTGGACTATAAGCGACTAAAGTCCTCGTGTTGGACTATAAGCGACTAAAGACCCCGTGTTGGGCAATTTTTGCTGAACCTTGAGCATCATATACTTTTGGGTATTTGAGTATGACATTTTTATGTAGTTGGACATGATAGTGGCATGAGCTGTGCATAACACTTATTTCGACTACGAGATTTTGTCATAGATGTGTTTATTATTAGGAATGGGATTGTTATCTTTTCTTTATTGTTCATGTATTAGACTCCGGGCTTGGTGTTTAGGGATCTACAATTTGAGATAAAAGGTATATACATGAGGGTTTCCTTGTTTGGATTATTTCGCTCGACGTACCTATGCTCGTGTTGTATTTCCCTAAGTACTAAGACCCATATCTGTTTGTATAATGATTTAATGCTATTATACATTATTGTATTTTCATATACAACGAGCCCTATCCCTTGGGGTTGGTTGTGATGTTGCTCGCTAGCGCTTTGACGCTCGTTGTCCCTCCCCCTTTCAGGTCACGAGCCAGGAGCACGGAGAGTCGCAGGTGGTTAGCGGACTACTTTAGTGTCCAGCTTTTTTTCATATTATCTATGTATTATTTTCTGTGAGCTCCACTGTAGTGTTGTCAGACATTTGAGAATTTATTCTAGAAGTTGTAAAGGCTGTGTCGCCTTATTTCCTTTATTCAGACTTATTGTATTTTGAGACTTGTTAAGGAACTCCAGTTTATTCAGTTCAGGCTTTGACTATGTACTTCAGTTTATTTCGTTGATGAGACATGTTATGTTCTATCATTTAATTGAGTATTTGTCGATTCACCTTTTACTTGCTTTGTACCTACACCTGTTGTTGATTCCACTAGAGAGATAGTAATTGTGATGGTGAAACATGTTATTGCACGGTGTGGTGCATGGCTGGTTTGACATTCTTGGTTTCACCTCGGACTACAGCCGTGTGTGAACCCAGGGGCGTCACAGTTGGTATCAGAGCTCTAGTTCCAGTATCCTTAGGATCATCCTGTGTCGAGTTGTGGAGCTAGGTTAGAGTTTCCTAGGATTCATGTGTAGAGTCCGCTAAGGATTTCCTAGTATGAGTGAGGACGATATATGCGTATATCTCTAAATTGAGAATATTTTTTTTATGACAACTATTTTTGCATAAATTCAAAGTATTTGTGTGAATACTATATGTTGTGAAAAATTGTATTAAGATACGCTATTTATAAAGGTCTATTTTGACTTATGGACTTTTGTTTTTCTTACCATCAGGAGAGAGATGGCAGGACGAGGTAGGCCCCGTACCAGGAGAGCTAGCCAGGCAGAGTCACAGCAGACTCCACCTGATCAGCAGCCAGCTCAGTCCGAGCCCCAGCAGGTCCCACCCGAGCCGCAGCAGGCTCCTCAGTATCTGGTGGATCTTATGGCCCCCCTTATTGCTCGGATGACAGCTATCGAGGAGATGGTGACGACTCACATTGCACCACGGACACCACCACCACCAGTAGCTCAGCAGCAGGGGATACCTGCCGTTCCCATTAGAGAGAGACCCCAGAGGTCACACTTGCAGTTATTCCTCTAGCAGTGCCAGATAGAGCCACGGAGCAGGAGGCTTGACTCCGCATGGTAGAGAGGTATCAGAAGCTGAGGGCACCGGAGTTTCAGGGGTCACCAGACCCTCTAGCTGCCCATAAGTGGAAGGAGGATGTGAGCAACATCCTCGATATACTCAGTGTGGACCCGGTGTAGAAGCAGAGATTGGCATCGTATAGCCTGAAGGGAGATGCCGGGAGGTGGTACCGGCTACAGTTTACTCCAGAGCAGAGGATGACCCTCACATGGGAGGATTTCACCTACTTCTTCGATGGCCAGTATATTTCTTCTGCAGCACGGACTGGGAAGGAACTCGAGTTATCCCGGTTGACTCAGGGAGACATGACCGTGGCAGATTTTGAGAGCAGATTCATGGAGCTATTGCATTTCACGGGCATGTGGCAGACCGGAGAGCGTCAGGCTCAGATGTTTTTGGCTGGGCTCCGCCCAAATCTCCGACGATACCTCGTGTCGAGGAGGTTTTATTCAGTTAGGGAGGTAGCTGAGGCTGCCACTTCCCAGGAGATCGAGACCTCTATGTTCCAGAAGGACAAGGAGGGGAAGACCAAGACAGGGCAGAGTAGTGATAAGGGCAAGAACAAGAGAGACTTTTCTGGAAACCAGCAACAGCATCAGGGCCCTCATAAGAAGGGACCCCAGCAGGATCAGCGAGCGCATCAGCAGCGCAAGTTCCAGGGTTCTTGTTTCAACTGCCACAAATTCGGGCACAAGGCTTCAGAGTGTCGTAGTGCACCAGCAGGAGCTCAGCAGGGCAAGGGCCCGAACCAGCCGCAGCAGCGACAGCAGGGCAGAGGACAGGGTCAGCCGAACAGACTTGAGGCACCGCCAGCGACGCAGAGGGCAGAGGGGCAGGTTCGAGCAGTTCAGGAGGCTCCCCAGGGGAAGATTGTTCCATACTCCCCAGCATTAGCAGTTGAGCAGGCTTCAGCTACAGGCAGAGTTTATGCAGTGGTTCCCCGTGATCACGGTGCCAGCGGAGCAGTTGTGGAGGGTACGTTCCTTGTGAATTCCTTTCCCGCCCGTATTCTATTTAATTCGGGAGCTTCGCATTCTTTCATCTCGCATGCATTCATGGCTAGACTCCAGCTTGTAGCTCAGCCACTAGACACCCCTTTGTCAGTTTCCACCCCTTTAGGTGAGGTATCGCTTCTAGAGAGCGTGTGTAGGAGGTGTACCGTCAGTCTAGACGAGTCGGAGTTCATAGTTGATCTGATAGTGTTGCATATGTCCGAGTTTGATGTTATTCTTGGTATGGATTGGTTGTCGTCCTACCATATTAGTATTGACTTCTTCGCGAAGACAGTCAAGTTGCGAGCGTCCGATGGGTCTGAGATGATTGTAGCTACCTCTCAGGGCAACCGATTTGCGGAGTCGTTTCTGGTGTACATCGAGGAGGTGCTGCGACGGGATCAGGGAGCCGAATTATTGGAGACTAGAGTTGTCTCAGATTTTCAGGATGTCTTTCAGGACATACCTGGGTTACCTCCTATGAGAGAGGTTGAGTTTTGTATTGAGTTGCAGCCAGGCACAGCCCCTATATCCCGCGCACCCTATCGCATGGCACCAGCTGAGATGAGAGA
The DNA here is from genome assembly GCA_022839385.1 of Asparagus kiusianus. NCBI lineage: Eukaryota > Viridiplantae > Streptophyta > Magnoliopsida > Asparagales > Asparagaceae > Asparagus > Asparagus kiusianus. The sequence goes on along the minus strand of BQKN01059016.1, from coordinate 2,893 downwards.
GCTGCAGACCCAGTTGGACGAGTTGTTAGCTCAGGGTTTTATTCGCCGGAGTCATTCTCCGTGGGGCGCACCGGTCCTCTTCGTGAAGAAGAAGGATGGTAGTATGAGATTATGCATAGATTATAGAGAGTTGAACAAGGTCACAATCCGGAATAGGTACCCACTACCTAGGATTGATGACTTGTTTGACCAGCTGCAGGGAGCGCAGTATTTCTTGATGATTGATCTTCGTTCTGGCTATCATCAGTTGCGGGTTCGGGAGATGGATATTCCCAAGACCGCTTTTCTTACTCGATATGGATCCTTCGAGTTCTTGGTCATGCCATTCGGATTGACCAATGCACCCGCAGTATTCATGGATTTGATGAACCGGGTTTTCCGTCCTTTTTTAGATCAGTTTGTGATCGTCTTTATCGACGATATTCTTATCTACTCGAGATCGGAGGCAGAGCACGAGGAGCATCTACGGATAGCGTTAAGGACCCTCCAGGAGCATCAGCTGTATGCTAAGTTCAGCAAGTGCGAATTTTGGCTTTCAGAAGTCAGATTTCTTGGCCACGTCATCAGTAGAGAGGGTGTAGCAGTGGACCCGGCTAAGGTCACGGCAGTTCTTGATTGGGAGCCACCGAAGACGGTGACAGAGATTCGCAGCTTTCTGGGTTTAGCTGGATATTACAGGAAGTTCATTCAGGACTTCTCGAAGATTGCGACGCCGATTACACACCTTACGAAGAAGGGTGTACAGTTCATATGGAGCACGGAGTGCCAGAAGGCCTTTGATATTTTGAAGGCTAAGTTGACTACAGCGCCGGTTCTGATTATTCCGAGCAGCGACAGGACATTCGTGGTGTGCACGGATGCATCATTGGCAGGCTTGGGAGGCGTATTGATGCAGACTCAGAGGGTGGTAGCCTATATCTCACGACAGTTGAGGGTGCATGAGCAGAACTATCCCACTCATGACTTGGAGTTAGCAGCAATGGTGTTTGCACTGAAGTCATGGAGGCACTATTTGTATGGAGTGCAGTTCGAACTATTCACAGACCATCAGAGTCTGAAGTATCTCTTTTCTCAGAAGGAACTCAATCAGAGGCAGAGGAGGTGGATTGAGTTCATCAAGGACTATGAGTTCGCGATTCAGTATCATCCAGGGAAGGCGAACGTCGTAGCAGATGCCTTGAGTAGGAAGCGTCGACATCGAATTGCGGCTTTGAGGTGTTCATTGCATAGAGATCTTATCACTCTTAGCCAGTTTGATTTTCGACCTGAGGTTGGAGGAACCAGTGCGTTTTTGGGAGCTATGTCAGTGCAGCCATCTTGGAGTGACAGGGTTGTCAGGGCACAGTTGGAGGACTCTTGGATTCAAACCCGTAAGGGGGAGATTTCCAAAGAGCCTAAGGCTGATTGGACCGTTGGAGCAGATAGAGGCCTACGGATGAAGGGTAGGTTGGTCATGCCAGCTAGTTCAGAACTGAAGAGGGAGTTGTTTGATGAGGCACATCGTACTCGGTACACAGTACATCCAGGGACTACCAAGATGTACAAGGACCTGAAGAGACGTTTCTGGTGGAGTGGTATGCGGAGAGAGATTGCAGATTTTGTGGCTAGATGTTTTACCTGTCAGCAGGTGAAGACAGAGCATCAGAGACCCGTAGGGACCCTTCAGCCTTTGCCTATTCCGGAATGAAAGTGGGCAGATATTTTCATGGATTTTATCGTGGGGTTGCCGAAGTCGAAGAAGGGGAATGATTCAGTTTGAGTGATAGTAGACCGGTTGACGAAGTCAGCACATTTTATTCCAGTGAGGACCACCTATACAGCCGAGACCTATGCGAGGATCTTCATTCGGGAGATAGTTCGACTTCACGGAGTACCAGACACGATTGTGTCGGATCGAGGATCAGTTTTCACTTCACACTTTTGGAGGAGTTTCCAGGACTCATTTGGCAGCAAGCTATCTTATAGCAGTGTATTCCACCCACAGACGGATGGTCAGACAGAGAGGGTGAATCAGGTGTTGGAGGACATGTTGCGGGCATGTGTCATTTACTTCTAAGGCAGTTGGGAGGATCATATTCCACTGGTAGAGTTCGCTTATAACAATATTTATCAAGCGACGATCGGTATGGCCCCGTATGAAGCATTATATGGGAGACCTTGTAGATCACCGATATGTTGGGCCGAGCCGGAGGATAGCTTGATGCTTGGGCCAGAGTTAGTGAGGCAGACTACTGAGAAGGTAGCCTTGATCAGGGAGCGGATTCTAGCCGCTCAGAGTCGGCAGAAGAGCTATGCAGATAAGAGACGAAGACCCCTCGAGTTTCAGATTGGGGATTTGGTTATGCTGAAGGTGTCGCCTATGAAAGGCGTGCAGCGATTCGGGAGGCGAGGGAAGCTTGCACCGAGGTATATTGGACCATTTCAGATTTTGGAGCGCATTGGAGCTGTGTCATACAGACTAGATCTTTCAGCTTCTATGTCTAGTATACACAATGTATTCCACATTTCTATGCTCAAGAAGCACTTGCACGACGAGGAGCAGCAGCGAGTGTTGGATGCACCGGAGATTGAGCTTCGGGATGATTTGACTACTATAGAGATCCCGGTATCTATTCTTGCTAGAGAAGACAAGAGACTCAGAAACAAGGTGATTCCATTGGTGAAAGTTCGGTGGAACCGAAGTGGAGTGGAGGAAGCTTCTTGGGAGCGCGAGGAGGACATTCGACGTGACTACCCACACTTATTTGAGCAGGTAAATTAACTAAAGTATTTATGACGTGAATTCCCACTTGTATATTTATATGAATACCTTGACACCTATACTTAACGCTAGAATGATGGTATTTTTATCTAATTCCTAATCTTGCGGAACACATGGTATATGCATGGGGGG
>BQKN01059015.1:0-20853 GCA_022839385.1 Asparagus kiusianus | reverse complement strand
AAGGCCTTAATGTCGAACATGACTACGGCTGATCCATCTACAATGGAGGACGACGATCAAATGCAAACGTGGGAGGACCCATGGGTTCATCACCTGAACATGCAATATGGTGATAGGTTCGAACAGAGAGAGCCACCCACCGAAGACGAGGTAGTCCAAATCAATATGGGTGACGAAGCCAATCCAAAGCCCATATTCATCAGTGGTAGTCTCCCATCAGATGAAAAGGAGGAATTAATTGCCTTGATCAGAGAGTATATCGACGTCTTCGCCTGGAACTACGAAGACATGCCAGGGCTCGATCCCAATGTGGCAATGCACCGCCTCGACATCAAGCCGGATGCCAAACCTGTCAAGCAACAGCAAAGACGGTTTCGTCCGCAGATCATGGAAGCCATCGAGGCTGAAGTTAAAAAGTTGATCGACTCAGGATTTATCCGGGAAGAACAACATCCAGACTGGTTAGCCAATATCGTTCCAGTCATGAAGAAGAATGGCAAGATCAGGATTTGCATCGACTTCAGGAATCTGAACGAAGCATGTCCAAAAGATGATTTTCCCCTCCCGATCACAGATATCATTATTGACAATACATGTGGATTCGAAAGAATGTCCTTCATGGACGGCTTTTCGGGGTATAATCAAATCAAGATGCACCCGGATGATGAAAAGCATACGGCATTCAGAACGCCCCTCGGTATTTTCTGCTACACGGTGATGCCATTCGGTCTGAAGAATGCAGGTGCCACATACCAACGAGCGATGACTAAAATTTTCCAGAAACACCTTAGGAAAACAGTTGAATGCTACGTTGATGATTTAGTGGTAAAAAGCCGCAACAAAGAAGATCACATCAAAGACCTGAGAACGATGTTTGATCTCATGCGGAGCCATCAATTGAAGATGAATCCCACAAAATCCTTCCTCGGAATGTCCAGGGGAAAATTTCTTGGATTCGTCGTTACCACTAAGGGTATACACATCGACCCAGACAAGGTAAAGGCGATAAATGAATTGCAACCCCCGAAGAATCTAAGGGAACTTAGAGGATTGCAAGGGCGTCTGGCGTATATCCGGAGATTCATTTCAAATCTTTCTGGGAAGTGCCAACCATTTTCGAAGCTAAACAAGAAAGGCGTATCGTTTATTTGGGACGATGCTTGCCAGAAGGCATTCGAAGATATCAAGGCATATCTAATGAATCCACCTGTTCTTGTTGCACCAAAATCAGGTAAACCGTTCTTGATTTATATCAAGGCGATGAACCATTCGATAAGTGCTTTATTAGCACAAGACGATGATAATGGTCACGAACAGGCAGTCTATTATCTAAGTCGGACCTTGATAGGCGCCGAGTCTCGATACCCGATGATCGAGAAAGAATGTCTTGCATTGGTGTTTGCGGTGCTGAAGATGCAACATTACTTAGTTGGCCAGACGATTTACGTCATCGCTAATGTTAATCCGGTACGGGTATTCATGACTCAACCAGGTTCGATGAATTGGCGGTTGGCAAAGTGGGCCCTTCTTTTGTCCCAGTATGATCTACACTTCAAACAGCAGAAGTCGGTCAAAGGACAGGCGATTTGTGATCTCTTGGCGGCAAGCCCGACAACAGATACGGTGGAAGTATACGATGACTTGCTAGATGAAACCCACGAGGTTAATACCACGTCACACCAACAAGTATGGCAGTTATATTTTGATGGTGCCTCGAGAGCAGTCAATAAAGCAGTAACTCCGGGATGTCCTAAGGTCACTTCTGGAGTTGGAGTTGTCTTAGTTTCCCCAGGGAAGCACGTGATGCCTCGAGCTTATTCGCTGACGAGTCCATGCTCTAACAATGTAGCCGAGTATAACGCACTCCTCATAGGACTCAGTTTCGCCAAGGAGCTGGGGGTCGAATATCTCGAAGCCTTTGGGGATTCTCAACTAATTGTCAACCAAGTTCGTGGGGAATATGAAGTCAGAAACCCAGATCTGATTCCATACCACCAGGAGGCCATCAGAGTGGCAGATTCTTTTGAAGAATTTTACATTGAGTATATCCCGCGTCTTCAGAACGCTTATGCAGATGCACTGGCAGCACTAGCGGTATCACTCGCGCAACCGCCCGAAACTGAACTGCTAGTCACAGTAAGATCACACCAACTCTGCGTACCCATATACGATATGGATATTGAAGAGGAGGATGATAAAAACGAGAACGCCAAAGAGGTGAACTCAACCCAAATCGGGTCCGAGTCCCGAGATTGGCGCTTTCCCATTATTGATTACGTCCAATATGGCATTTTACCAGAGGATGTAAAAGAAAAAGAATCTATCCGCCGAAGAGCACCACGGTTCTTTTACAATACCGTGACCTATACGCTGTATCGCCGGGGGTACGATGACTTGCTTCTCCGATGCCTTTCGAATGAAGAAGCAAAAGAAGTTCTTAAGGAAGCACATGAAGGAGAATGCGGTGCGCATCAGCCTGGTCCCAAGCTGTATGATCGAATCAGAAGAATGGGATATTTCTGGCCAACAATGGTTCGTGACGCGATTGAGTACGCTCGAGAATGTCACGCTTGTCAAGTGCATGCAAATTATATGCACCAGCCACCGGAGCGATTACACGTATCAACCACGTCTTGGCCATTCGAGACATGGGGTATGGATATCGTCGGTCCTATCTTCCCTCCTTCAGTAAAAGGTGATCGATTCATCCTCGCTATCACCGACTACTTTTCAAAGTGGGCTGAAGCCATTCCGCTTAAAGAAGTAAAGACGAACAACGTCATCAACTTCATCAAGCATCACGTCATATACCGACATGGCGTGCCGAGGCGGATCATTCATGACAACGGTCCGCAATTCATAAGCAACGCCTTCATCCGGTTCTGTGACAAGTTCAAGATCCAAGATGTTTCGTCAACACCTTATTACCCTGCCGCTAACGGATTTGCTGAGGCTTTCAACAAGACGATCATCAAGATCTTATCAAAACTTGTGAAAACCAACAAACGGGATTGGGACGATAAACTCGGCGAAGCGCTCTGGGCTTATCGTACTACCATACGCACACCCACGGGAGCTACTCCATATTCGTTGGTCTACGGATGCGAAGCTGTGCTACCGTTGGAGATTCAAATTCCCTCCTTTAGGATTGCTCTCGCAACAGAGATGACAGCCGAAGAGCGACATCAGAAGCGTCTCGAAGAACTCGAAAGGCTGGACGAAAGGCGCCTGGAAGCTCAACAACACATCGAGTTCTATCAAGCAAGGATATCCAGAGCCTTCGACAAAAGGGTTCGTCAAAGAAGCTTCAAAGAAGGAGACTTGGTCCTCGCTGCGCGCCGACCGATAATCCTCACCTCTAAGAAGAAAGGTAAATTCGAACCTAAGTGGGAAGGACCGTTTGTAATAGACACAGTCTATTCAAACGGTGCTTATCGCTTAATTTCTTTAGAGGGTAACAGGCAATTAATGCCAATAAATGGGAAGTTTTTGAAAAAGTACTATCCCTAGTACGTTCAGGACAACTCATTTATCGGGAAGTTCCTTGAAGAATATTACACTTAATATTCTAGAGGATAACCCAATTTTATTTTTACCACCAAAATCCCTCGCTGATCAATTTCAATTGACAGTGAGTCCACCGAAAAGGTTCACTCTCAGTTCGGAGTCCCCTTTCGATGAACGAAAGAACTCCATTTCTTTTCTCTTGGGTTCAACCTTTTTATGGTTGTAACTGAAGTTGAGATTTCTCTTCGATAAACGAAGAACTCATCTTTCGATCTGATAACCAATCCTATAAAAGGAAAGTTTGTCAGTATCTTCCAGATTCTCGGAGTGGAGATCCCACTTCTAGTTTCCTTCTTGCACTGGAAATAGAATATAAAATTCTTTCTTTCCAGAATCAAGGAATAGAATATAAAATTCTTCCTTCCTTGTTCGGGGAATAGAATATAAAATTCTTCCTTCCCCACACCAACTCTTTTTCCAAAATTTACCAATTTAGGATTCATCCTAGGTATTTTATCCCGAAACCTAAGCAGGGATAAGTTTGCGCCTAACACGCGCTGCCGGTTTAGTCTTTTTCCGATTGAAAAAGACACCAGAGTTCGATTCTGGGGTATTTTATCCTGAAACCTAAGTAAGGATAAGTCCGCGCCTAACACGCGCGGCCGGTTAGTTCTTAACCGTTAAAAAGAACACCCGTCCGCATATTCAACATTGTGGCAGGTTGTTATTAATAACACCGAAATCCATGCCTCACACGCATGGGGAATTTCATCCTGAATCCTAAGAAAGGATATGTCGACGCCTAACACGCGTCGCCGGTTTGATCTTTACCCGTAGAAAAAGATACCAGAGTCTGACTCTGGGGACCTTTATCCCAAAGCCTAAACAGGGATAAGCCAACGTCTAATACACGTTGCTGGGTAGCCTATTCCCATAACAATGGTAAAGCCTACATATTCAAAGTTGTAGCACAAAGTCTAAGGGAGTTCATTCCTTTAGCGCAACGTCACATGCGGAACGGATTAAAACAATCCGCATGTAAGCCCGACTCAAACGGTAGTCGGTAAGAGCACGTCAAATCCGTTAAAGGCTGAGGATTTGCCAAAAATCCTAAGTCAACGTCTCATACACGTTGCTGTTTAGTCTTTTCACAGGAGAAAGACGAAGTCTACGTATTCAATATCGTAGCACTAAAAGAGTTAACTCTTTTAGCTTAACGTCACGTGCGGAACGGATCTAAACAATCCGCACGCTAGCCCGACTCAAACGGTAGTCGGTAAAGGCTAATCAAACCCGTTGAAGGCTGGGGGTTAGCCAAAAATCCTAAAGCCAACACCTAACACGTGTCGTCGGGTAGCCTATTCCCGTAACAATGGCGAAGTCTATGTATTCGACATCATAGCACGAAGTCTCAGAGAATTCAATCTCTGAGCGCAACGTTACATGTGAGCGGATTTAAACAAATCGCATGCTAGCCCGACTCAAACGGTAGTCGGTAAAGGCATATCAAACCCGTTGAGGGCTGAGGGTTTGCCAAAAATCCTATGAGTATTGTGGTCAATCATTTCAAACGGAATGACGAATCATAATAAAGATAAAAAAAAAGGAGATTCACTAAAAGAGTCAAAAGTCAAAGTACACAGCAAACAAAATCAGACATCAAGCCCGTGGCTAAAAATCTGCTGACTGAACTTAGACAGCTTATCATCATAAGCTTGGCTAAGCTCAACCCTAATGGACTCCTCAGTGGCGGCCGAAGTCTTCACAGCAGTCTCTTCTGTCTCGGATAGCTTCTGCTTCAAGGACTTCAACTCATCAGACAAAGCCGTGCAGGTCTGCTGGTCCTGTGTCTTCGTCATTTGAAGAACATCAAAAGTCTCCTCATTTTCACGGAGTGCTCTTCTGAGCTGGTCTATCTCGGCCGCACAGGAAGTGAGAGAAGAATCGAGCTCGGCAAGTGAAGATAGCCTGGTAGCAAGGCCGGTCTCAACTCGAGCTACTCGGTCTCGCTGCACCTGAACCTCAAGATCAGCAAGAAGCTGAGTCTCGCGCAATGACTGTAAACGAGTATCCAGCTCAGCAGCAATGAAGGAAGAAGCACCGGTATCCCGAAGCTCACGAAACATCTGAAGCTCACGCTCTAAGCAGTCGAGATCGTCAACTATGGCCTTCGCCAAATCTAGGTATCCTGCCTCCCTTATTAAATTGATTCTGGAATCAAGGAAAGGTTTGAACTGGTGAAGGGAAAGTCCACTGTGGAAAAGCTTGCCAATCATAGCCTTCACAAAGGAGAAGAAGGAGCGAACTTCTAGACAGATAACAATCTTGTCGGGATCGTCGTCGGATAACAACTCCTTCACTAAGACATGAAGACGAGAAGAACGCCCTATACAAAAAAAGAGGGAGAAGTCCGTCAAAAGTCTTGATAAGAAAAAGGAATAACACTCTTCAATGAGTTAACTTATACCTTCTTCCTCTTGAGCCGCTGGGGGTAGTGGAGGTGTGACGGTTATAGGTGCATCAACTGGTATAGTTGGTCTCACAGCCGGCCTAATAGGGTCTTTCTCAACGAAAGCTCCTGCTAGATTCAATACGGAATTTGCAGAGGCGTTACATTATAGTTGCATTAGTCAAGATTGGCTAGTCCTATAATCAACTCAGAAAGAAGCACATACCTTCGAAGGAACCATCCTCAAGGTTTTCAGCGAAGGCGGGTTCAGAAAACATATCCCCAGGTAACTGGTCATCGATCTGAGGAGAGCTATATATATAGCGCATCATAGGAGTGTCCGCAAACAAGCTTCCCTCGTCGAAGTCATCGATGGAGAAATCTGACATAAAAGAATATCAGTGCCAAAGAAAAGTGAAGAGACTACAACTGATGGAAATGAGTTACCTCTCACGGGTGCATCGGCCTCTTCATTTCCAGGATTCGCCTCCTACAAATTATCTGAAGAAGCAAGAGGTAGAGGACAGTTAGAGGGTACACAAATTCATTTGGTGTATCATCTAAAGAAATACGTTGTCAGTATTAGATGTACCTTGATTCACGGAATCGGGTCCTACATTGCCCTCCTCTCTAATGTCAGCAACCCCTGTAGGCCTCTCTACAGGGGGTAGCGGATCAGACTCATCGGGAGATACGGGGATTGGATCAGGACTCATCTCATGCTCCTCACGCGCTCCTATATAGAGAGGGAGAAGTATAAGTCAATGTGCTGAGTAACCAGAGGAATAGTTCTCAGGATAAATGTTACCTCCATCACTGGCAGGATCATCACCAGCTAGGTCCATATCGGAAGCTCGGGAAGCTGCAGGCAGCTTACGGACTAACCTCTTCCGCCTAGCAGTGGGGATCGAAGGTCTCGCCCGAGGAGGAGGATAGAACTCTTCATCATGATCAGCTGTAGTCCCTGAAACATTGAACTATAGTCAGTTTCAATACTTCTAGAAAATAGAAGGAAAAGATGAATAGCAAACCTCGCTCAGAAGAATCATCACAATCTTCGGGATCTCCGCCGGAAGCCTCGTCTGTGGAATGGAATGACCTATGGCCATCTTCATCAATTCGGCGAGTCTTATTCTGTGTCCTATGTGATCGAGCTTTCTCCCGAATCCTACGCGAGTCAACCCGAGAAGCTTCCTCAGCCTCTAGCTCCGCAATCGGCTTCACAGGGATAGTCTTGTTGGCTGCTAATAACCACTTGCAGCTCAAGAAGGTGAGATTCAACTGCCGATCAATACTCGGAAGGCTGAACTTAGCGCCGGTACAGCCAGTCACGGTCCACAACCATGCACGAAGACCGTCCACCAAACCACTGTGGGTCCGAAGCTGCTGACGAGGATTCCCGATGTAAAGCTGATCGTAGCCAAACTGGCGAGCAAATCGGCAGGGTACATATGGCTCTATGAAGCACTCGTTCCTCACCCGGAAAGTCAGATAGCCGGGCCTGATGTTCACCAGCCAATTAAAGCAGCCAATGTCTAAGTGGGTCCGATTCTCTCTTGGCCTCTCATCGTCTGTCAAGCACTCGCCATATCGGCCGGAGAACTGCGGAAAACAAGTGGAGAATGCCCAACACTTGTGGACCTGCAGCTGCTGTCGGACATCAGAAAACCCGCGGCCTTCCCACCTACCATTTTCAAGCAACTGTAGCAGGGGAACAGAGTGAGCCGTGGCGTTCGGCACCGACATCATGTCCGGACGGTGAAGGACGAACCAGGCCATCAAATAAGCGTACGGAAGCTCTACCTTAAGCGTGGGAATCTGACCTGGCAAATCGGTCTCCTTCCGTGTGAACGCACTGGAAAGCTGTCGAAGTCCTCGGTGAATGTTAGCCACCATCACCGGAAGAAGTGAGAGTTCCTTCTTGTATGCGAGCTGAACTGCTGGGAAAAGTACCTCCAAGGGCAAGGCGTCCCCGGACTGGTATGGAACTACGCACTTCTTCAACCAGATAGCAAGAAAGCCGGCAAGAAGAGTCATCGACTGAATCGGTGTGGTCGCATGCCATAAGAAAGATCTGAACTTGGTCTTCGCAGGAAAGCCACCCTCAGGACTGCTGGTGGTATAGGAATGAGCATCAATCTTCTTCAGTAGATGGTTCACCTCTGAAGGAATGAGTGGGGCCAACTCACAAATATCCTCGCCAGAGCTGCTCTCCAAGTTCTTGAACAAATAGTTCGCGAACTGCTTCAGACTCACAGAGGCCTTCGTCCTCTTGGCTAAAGGCTCAGACTGCGCCAAAGCGATATGGTAATGGCAAGTGAGATCCCATAGAGTCTCGTAACGGTCGGGCATGCGATCCTTCAGCTGACTCAACTCATGACTGGAAGGGAAATACTCCTGGTATAACATCTGCCCCATGGTCAAGCCAGAAATCCTATGCATCTCATGAAGAGCCAAGCCCAACTCCCCCTGACGGGTCAGAAAAGTGTTCGAGTCTGGATTATATAACTCGAACAAAGCACAGAAATGTCTCAAACTGACAGGCAGGCCATACATGGTGGCACGAACGGCGGTATACAAACCGCAAGCGTGCAACTCCTCGCCCCAGCGGCTCAAGACGTATGTCGTCATGCGACTCCACCAAGACTTGTCCGAAGAATGGACCCAACCATAAATCCTGTGACGAGTCGCAGGCATCTCCCGTCCTAGAGCAGCGAGGCGATTCCTCAAAGTCGAAGCAGTGGCGAGAAACTCGTTACGCGGTGGTGCATCCAGTCCCAACACTCCGGGATGCAATCCGGTGATATGACTCCTGCTTGAACCAGGAGCTGCCTGATGGGTGATATAGCCGCAATGGACGCTCTCATGATCCACTGTCAAACGCCACGACATCTCGCGCGTCACGGCCTGACACCTGAGCTCAGTCAACGAGCGATGTCGAGGAATTTTCGGCAAGTATATGAAGCCACCGCCGGTCTTGTGAAGCCACTGCTCAGCGTCAATGAACACGGCTTCTGGGTCATCGACAGAATCACCAAATAGGAAATCGCTCTTCCGGAGAGGCTGGGTAGAGCTGGCGTCCTTCACAAAAGGAGCATCTGTGATCAGCTGGCGAATAGCTCGATGACCACCCTCCCTCACCACCTGGGCAACCTCAGTCGACGTGCCCGAAGCAAACTGAGGAATAGCTGGATTAAGCATCGAAATGACTTCAGATCAATCTACGGTTCAGTTCTTCACCTATTTAATCCCTCTCTCACATATTCGGAAGGTTTGGAAAGATTTTTGAGCCCAAATACTGCCTTTTTTGGCTTATTTTCAAGCCGGTTCAGCTCATTTTGGGGCACGAAAATACTCCAATAAGGTATACGAGTATAAACTATTCCCTATTTTTATTGAGAAGTTCCTGGAGAATATTCTTCTAAAAATATTCTTAAGGATAACTCAATAACACGACGCCGGACAACGCGTCTCAAAAGAAGACTCGACGCCGACAATCGAACGAAAGTTGCACGTTGAACCAACCAACAAAAGCTAATGATTGGAAAACTAGGAATCGACTTCAAGTTCAAATTCCGACGACGGTCAGACAATAAATGCAGCACCGAAATCCTCATAGGCGTTCTACAAAGCACTGAATGACCTGGTGGAATTGAAGGAAGCCAGAACAGAAGCCATTCCAAGGTCCCGTTATACCGACTCAAGGTTGGGACGATCACATCCAAAGTATTCCAGACTCTTCTATAAAAGAACGAGACTGAAACACTTTGGAGGGGGTATCTGTAGGCGTATAAAATTGCCTATAGGTCCCTTAGCTTAGCTCAGCACGATGATTCGACAAAACAACGGACATTCGAGCGACGAGGCGACGAGGCACGCAAGCAACGGAATACGTTCGCGTGCGGGACCAAACCAACGGCTCGGAAAGTTAACGAGTCGTCCAACAACAAAACGGACTTGAACTCAAACACCGAAGCGGAGCTACTGCCAAATGAAGATTCGGGGAATCGAATCAAGACCTGAACAAATCAACGAAAGGTCAAGGCGACAAGGCACACGAACAATGGAACACGTACGCACGTGGAATCGAACCAACGTTTCGGGGAATCACCGAGTCATCTAAACAAGAGCGAACTCGGTGATATAACGATCGAATCAAGACCAATCCCAGACTCGAACTCAGAAACGGATTAACTGCCATATTTGGAATCAAGTCAGTGAGTCGATTCCAGAAACCGAATCAAATCCGAACGACGGAGAACCGGAAGCACCGGAAAACGACGAAACCAGCGCACCTGGGGGAACTCGGCCCGAACCGAACCACCCTAAGGTGGCTCGGCCCAAGCCGAGCCACCCTAGGGTGGCTCGGCCATGGCCGAGCCACCCAGAGGTGGCTAGGCATCGGTTTGTGCCAAAAGCACAGTCTTGAGTGCCTATAAATAGGCCTGGCACTCGTTCATTTGGGAGGACTTTTTCTGAAACTTCTGAAGAGCCGAAACTCTGCCGGATTGCGACCTCAACTCGGATTGTGAAGGCTTGAAGACTTGGAAACTCAGATCTACGTGATACTACTCCGGATCTAAGCTTGGTTCTTAGATCCCGAGATTAGAGCGAGCGTTTCCTTGGTGAAACGATCCCTCTCGGCTATTATCTCCTTGGTGGGATAGTACCCGTTATACCACGTAGATCCGTTCGGATCGAGATTGCGTGGTGGTCCACGGTAATCAACCCCGGCACAGGCAAAGAACCCCACAAAGCGAGGGACCGTAAAACAGGAAACTCGTGATTTGTTCAAGGAAAGTTGTAATCTTTATTTCTTTGTTTTGATTTTGTTGTAAGCCGGATCTTATAAAAAGACCGGATCTCTTTGTAAACGCATAAAGTTGTTGTCAAAGTTGTAACAGAATCATCAATGAAGAATAACGTAATTTCCCGCTCGAACAATCTGGCGACCACAGTGGGAGCCACCAGTTTCGCTGCCGAAGCTAGAGTGTCGCAGCCGCGGATCTCGATCCCGGTCGTGGAGGAGGTCGAGTACGAATTCGACCAGCAGAAATACGAGGAGTACGTGTCCTCGTCCGGATCTGCCTCCTCCCCCAAGTCCAAGAAGTTCCAGAAGTTCTCCTCCAGGAGAAAAGTCCGTTGGTGTGATGAAGCTGAAGCCACCAACGACGACCTCACCCCAATCGACGCCGAAGCTGCGTTGAGTGAGGTCCTACCGACCTCAAAGAAGGTCAAATCTGCCATTGAAGGCGTGGTGACTCTCTCCAAGAGAGCCCGCCAGAGGCAACGTCAACGCCTCGCGAAGCAATTCGCCAAGGCCATGGAGTCTGTTGACGGGGTCCGCTATCATGCGGATCTGAAGAATAAGCGAGGCAAACAGCCTCAACAGCAAATGCAGGGTGGTTCCTCCAAACCATCGACAATGGAGTGGGTCCGTGTCAAACGGAATCGCTCAACGCTGGAGGAGCGCATCCGTAAGCGCCGCGCGTTGTCCGCGCAAGCACGGGCCAAAGCTGAGGAAGCCCGTCGCAAGCTGCAGAAGGAGGTGGTCAAAAAGCCGCCACCTACTCGCAAGGTTTGGAGGCCAAAGTCTGAAGTGGTTCAGGCTAAGGAGCAAAACTCGCAGCCTCCGAAAGTTCGGACGCCGGCAAGTCAATCCAAACAGCCGGTGATTGCCGCAACTACCCTGGGAGATCCCGCAGGATCATCCCAGAAGAAAAGATCAGTTTTGGAGCGCCTCGGTCCACTTCTGAAGGAACGAGGTAAAGCTCCAGTTCAGGAACGCTTGGGGCCAGTGAAGAAGTCCCAACCAATACAGCATGCTGGGGGTCGCCGCAACCCTCAACACTTGGAGCAAACCGCGGCACCCAAGCGCACAACTTTGCGCATAGAAGTGCGAGAGCCCGCCGAAGATTCACACCCACAAAGGCGTGTTTCGAGGCGTGTGACTCTGGAGGGTCCGAAGAAGACAATTGTTCCTCAGAAGGAAACGTTGTCATCTGATGACGACAACGTTATACCTGAGAGATCGTGTCAACACACGATAGGTTGCTCTGACCTCCAAACAGATGAGCTGTACTATCGTGCCGGGGGTACGAACAAATCTAGAAAGAGGAGCCCTCGAAGGTTCGGGAATCAATGTCCTTGTTCAAATCTCATTCGGGCGGTATTGTCTGAATGCAATTGTGTTAAGGCAGTCCCCGAAAGAGTATCGGTGTTTGAAAGACTTAGCACTGGAGCGCCAAGGCCAAGACACAGGCGTTTCCAACGAAGAACAAGGGTCAAGGACGGTGAACATTCAAGGGTCACCGCCAACATGACCAGCACAGGAACAACGGCTCAGGACAACACCGAGGCGGTTCCAGAAATAACCCGACGTGTAACTCGTCTTCAATCCGGAGCTATCATTCGTCCGACGTATGGTAGAGTCCGAACAAGAGTACCTTCGGGAGATGAAGAATCAGATGCTGGCTCCGCAGTGGCGTCTGATAATACAGTGTCCAGTGAGGGACAGCCCCGCGAGTCGCTCATGATAAGCGCGGAGCAGGTGGCCAAGATGCTTGAAGATGCCATGGCCAAACAACAAGAAACCTTTAGGTTCGAGATGCAAATGGCCATGCAGAACATGAGAGAGATGCATGACCAACAACTTCATGCATTGAGGCACCAACAAGGCGAACCAAGTCAGCCCAACCAGAACAACCTGGAAGATGAGGGCACAAATGAAGCTCGCAACGCTAATAACCCTCCCATCAATCCAGTGGGTGGTAATGATAATACCAGTGAAGACACAGGTGAAAGCCTAAAAATTAAGAATCTCGAGAACAAAATCAACACATTGATTTCTGCTCAAGAGACTAAAAAGACGGGCATTCCCTGTCCCTACCCAAGAGAGTGGGAATCGATCCCATATCCGGCGAAGTTTAGTCTAATTAACTTCACGCCGTTTAATGGGATGGGTTCACCAACTCAGCATTTGATTTATTTCAAATCGCACTTGGGAGTCATCTCTGGCAATGAGCCTCTGATGGTGCGGTCATTCGTTGGCACTCTTCGCGGAGCTGCCTTCGATTGGTATCGTCGCCTCAAGCCAGGAAGCATAAACAGCTGGGATGACATGGAGACGAAATTCCTCACGAATTTCTTCGACGACGACACCGAAATTTCAATCGGGTCGTTGCTTGATGAAAAGCAGAAAGACGGAGAATTAGTCGAGGTCTTCGTCAAAAGGTTCCGGAATAAGGCGATGAATTGTCGGGACCCTATCAGCGAGGAGTTCATCCTCCAAACCTACCACAACAACCTCTCGCTGGATGTTTTGGAAGCAATGGGCACAGCTCCATCCAAGACATGGAAGGACTTGAAGGTCCGAGGCGAGCAAGCTGAGCGATTCCTCAGGAGGAAGAAGGCGGAAAGAGGCCAACCGACTACAAATCCTCCAAAGCAGAACTTCAATCAGAAGGGAAAAGGTAAAGCTCAGGTTAACACTGTTGATGCTAACCAAACCTTTCAATTACAACCTCAGCAACAGCAACAGCAGCAGCAGCAGCAGCAGCGAGCTCCACAGCAATCGCAGCCCCATTGGCAGCAACGGCCTCAGAAGCAAAAGTCTTCGGAGCCGAGGTTTCCCAAAGTCTACTCCTTCAAAGATGACGAAGTTCCCGGCATCTTCAAATATCTGTTGGAGAACAACAAAATCCAGCTGCCTGCGATTGTGGATCATGAAGGAGCCACCAAGGTGACAGACCCGAGGTACTGCGCGTATCACAGAGCGGTTCACCACCCTACGAAGTCCTGCTACCACCTCAAGGACAAAATCCAGGCCTTGATCGATGTAGGAGTCATAACTCCAAAACCGGCCAAAAATGTGGGAGCGAACGCGGTTTCCATCAGTTTTGGATCGGTGCCTACAGATTGGTTCGAGCCTAAGCGCGTCACCAAAGTCGGGATGAAGACGGTGAACGACGATCCGCACGGACAGCGCCAAAAGGGACTCGGGCCACACACAGCTCCAAACGGTGAAATTCTCTGGGTGCACCCCGACCTAATTGAAGATGAACAATGGGCTGGATCGTCATCCAAGAAGAAGTCCAAAGGGAAAGGGAAGTCTTGTTATGGAGTCTCTGCTATCCCGGGTGAAGATGATGAAAGGATCACCGCTTTTCCACTCTCCGACGAGGAACAGGAAGTCTTTGCGACCCGAAGTGGGAATCAGTACCACTTCAACTATCCGTCACATAATGAACAAGCAGCTAAGCTAGAGGTGACAAAACAGGGACCAGCCAAGACTATCACAGAGATGGGGGTGATCCCAATTCCCAAACCGGCTGAAGATGTTCGACGACAGCCGGTTGACAAACAGAAAGAAAAGAGGCCCGAGGAGGTACAGAATCCGAAGCAGTCTCGTTTCAGTCGTCCGATTGGAAAAGACAAACCGGAGAGTTCAAAAAACCCTCGCGCCTTCGACATTATGGCTCAGCTAGCCAACATTCCAGCAAGGATAACACTGTATGAGCTGCTGCGGTTATCCAAGGAGACTAGAGAAGCCTTGCAGGAAGCCTTGGCAGATTCAGAAGCATTCCTCACCAGGGTCAAACCAGTTCCTGAAGAACTGGATATGCTACCCCAACAGTGCAATGTGGCAGCTAAGAACATTCCCTGCATCACCTTCACCAAAGAGGATATGCAGACGAAGAATTCAAACCACGATCGGCCCCTATACTTCGTCGGGTACATTGGCTGCAGCGAAGTTAACCGAATCCAAGTGGATCCGGGTTCCGCTGTGAGTATTATGCCACTTCGACTGATGCACAGCCTTGGTATTCCAGTCAGCAAGTTGGCGTCTACAGGCACAGTCATATACGGATTCAACACCAGCGGGTCAAGACCTTTGGGTAAAATCCGGATAAAGTGCCAAATGGGCGATTTAAAGACGGAGGTCACGTGCTACGTGATTGATGCTGAGACATCCTATAACTTACTATTGGGTCGGCCTTGGATCCATAGTAACGTTATAGTCCCCTCCACTCTACATCAGTGTTTGAAATATGTCGACACTGATGGAAGAGTTAGGACGGTGGTCGCGGATAAGCAACCATTCAAAGGGTATGAGAATTATTTCACAGATTCTCTCCTTTATGGTAATGAATCCGACACGGAACCATCGATCCAAGGCACGGACAGCGGAGAAGAAGCTGATTCCGAAGCCGGATTCGATTACAATGGTGGTTTTGTTTTTAATGACATTGTACCCTTTGTAATCAATCTCGACGACGAACAGTCGTCAGATGGCGGTTGTAACTGGCAACTTGCCGAACCTGAAATAAATAATGGTTTAGAGTACTCCTTGTCTTTTGATGATGTGATAAAGGGATTATACGATAATCCCGAATTATGTATGCCGCTCCGATCGTCGTATGTAACGAAGAAGCGTCTCCAACACTCTTTCGGAACAACCCAAATTATTCCCGCCAAAATAGGGGGACAAAAAGAAGTGATTTTCGGTAAAGGAGAAAATCTTCCGGTGCCAGATCATTTCCTAAGAGAGGATGAAGATGATGACAAATCCGGTCTACATTTATCTAAGTACAGTCCAGAAGCGCGCAAGCTCATGGAAAGACAAGGATATGATTTCACACTCGGAGAAGGTCTATACTTCGATCGAGGTTCCCGTGTCCCAGTCAAAGCGGCATATGTACCAAAGGGTAAACTGGAGGGCTATTATCGTCACAAGAGGGGCTTAGGCTACGTTTCGTCAGATGACGAATGTGGCTGGCAGATCATAGATCAAATTGCTAACAAAGCCAAGGATCGGTACTTGCTAGATTCGTCAGCTGAAGATTCCGACACAAGTTTGGGAGAAATGTTCAAGGCCTTAATGTCGAACATGACTACGGCTGATCCATCTACAATGGAGGACGACGATCAAATGCAAACGTGGGAGGACCCATGGGTTCATCACCTGAACATGCAATATGGTGATAGGTTCGAACAGAGAGAGCCACCCACCGAAGACGAGGTAGTCCAAATCAATATGGGTGACGAAGCCAATCCAAAGCCCATATTCATCAGTGGTAGTCTCCCATCAGATGAAAAGGAGGAATTAATTGCCTTGATCAGAGAGTATATCGACGTCTTCGCCTGGAACTACGAAGACATGCCAGGGCTCGATCCCAATGTGGCAATGCACCGCCTCGACATCAAGCCGGATGCCAAACCTGTCAAGCAACAGCAAAGACGGTTTCGTCCGCAGATCATGGAAGCCATCGAGGCTGAAGTTAAAAAGTTGATCGACTCAGGATTTATCCGGGAAGAACAACATCCAGACTGGTTAGCCAATATCGTTCCAGTCATGAAGAAGAATGGCAAGATCAGGATTTGCATCGACTTCAGGAATCTGAACGAAGCATGTCCAAAAGATGATTTTCCCCTCCCGATCACAGATATCATTATTGACAATACATGTGGATTCGAAAGAATGTCCTTCATGGACGGCTTTTCGGGGTATAATCAAATCAAGATGCACCCGGATGATGAAAAGCATACGGCATTCAGAACGCCCCTCGGTATTTTCTGCTACACGGTGATGCCATTCGGTCTGAAGAATGCAGGTGCCACATACCAACGAGCGATGACTAAAATTTTCCAGAAACACCTTAGGAAAACAGTTGAATGCTACGTTGATGATTTAGTGGTAAAAAGCCGCAACAAAGAAGATCACATCAAAGACCTGAGAACGATGTTTGATCTCATGCGGAGCCATCAATTGAAGATGAATCCCACAAAATCCTTCCTCGGAATGTCCAGGGGAAAATTTCTTGGATTCGTCGTTACCACTAAGGGTATACACATCGACCCAGACAAGGTAAAGGCGATAAATGAATTGCAACCCCCGAAGAATCTAAGGGAACTTAGAGGATTGCAAGGGCGTCTGGCGTATATCCGGAGATTCATTTCAAATCTTTCTGGGAAGTGCCAACCATTTTCGAAGCTAAACAAGAAAGGCGTATCGTTTATTTGGGACGATGCTTGCCAGAAGGCATTCGAAGATATCAAGGCATATCTAATGAATCCACCTGTTCTTGTTGCACCAAAATCAGGTAAACCGTTCTTGATTTATATCAAGGCGATGAACCATTCGATAAGTGCTTTATTAGCACAAGACGATGATAATGGTCACGAACAGGCAGTCTATTATCTAAGTCGGACCTTGATAGGCGCCGAGTCTCGATACCCGATGATCGAGAAAGAATGTCTTGCATTGGTGTTTGCGGTGCTGAAGATGCAACATTACTTAGTTGGCCAGACGATTTACGTCATCGCTAATGTTAATCCGGTACGGGTATTCATGACTCAACCAGGTTCGATGAATTGGCGGTTGGCAAAGTGGGCCCTTCTTTTGTCCCAGTATGATCTACACTTCAAACAGCAGAAGTCGGTCAAAGGACAGGCGATTTGTGATCTCTTGGCGGCAAGCCCGACAACAGATACGGTGGAAGTATACGATGACTTGCTAGATGAAACCCACGAGGTTAATACCACGTCACACCAACAAGTATGGCAGTTATATTTTGATGGTGCCTCGAGAGCAGTCAATAAAGCAGTAACTCCGGGATGTCCTAAGGTCACTTCTGGAGTTGGAGTTGTCTTAGTTTCCCCAGGGAAGCACGTGATGCCTCGAGCTTATTCGCTGACGAGTCCATGCTCTAACAATGTAGCCGAGTATAACGCACTCCTCATAGGACTCAGTTTCGCCAAGGAGCTGGGGGTCGAATATCTCGAAGCCTTTGGGGATTCTCAACTAATTGTCAACCAAGTTCGTGGGGAATATGAAGTCAGAAACCCAGATCTGATTCCATACCACCAGGAGGCCATCAGAGTGGCAGATTCTTTTGAAGAATTTTACATTGAGTATATCCCGCGTCTTCAGAACGCTTATGCAGATGCACTGGCAGCACTAGCGGTATCACTCGCGCAACCGCCCGAAACTGAACTGCTAGTCACAGTAAGATCACACCAACTCTGCGTACCCATATACGATATGGATATTGAAGAGGAGGATGATAAAAACGAGAACGCCAAAGAGGTGAACTCAACCCAAATCGGGTCCGAGTCCCGAGATTGGCGCTTTCCCATTATTGATTACGTCCAATATGGCATTTTACCAGAGGATGTAAAAGAAAAAGAATCTATCCGCCGAAGAGCACCACGGTTCTTTTACAATACCGTGACCTATACGCTGTATCGCCGGGGGTACGATGACTTGCTTCTCCGATGCCTTTCGAATGAAGAAGCAAAAGAAGTTCTTAAGGAAGCACATGAAGGAGAATGCGGTGCGCATCAGCCTGGTCCCAAGCTGTATGATCGAATCAGAAGAATGGGATATTTCTGGCCAACAATGGTTCGTGACGCGATTGAGTACGCTCGAGAATGTCACGCTTGTCAAGTGCATGCAAATTATATGCACCAGCCACCGGAGCGATTACACGTATCAACCACGTCTTGGCCATTCGAGACATGGGGTATGGATATCGTCGGTCCTATCTTCCCTCCTTCAGTAAAAGGTGATCGATTCATCCTCGCTATCACCGACTACTTTTCAAAGTGGGCTGAAGCCATTCCGCTTAAAGAAGTAAAGACGAACAACGTCATCAACTTCATCAAGCATCACGTCATATACCGACATGGCGTGCCGAGGCGGATCATTCATGACAACGGTCCGCAATTCATAAGCAACGCCTTCATCCGGTTCTGTGACAAGTTCAAGATCCAAGATGTTTCGTCAACACCTTATTACCCTGCCGCTAACGGATTTGCTGAGGCTTTCAACAAGACGATCATCAAGATCTTATCAAAACTTGTGAAAACCAACAAACGGGATTGGGACGATAAACTCGGCGAAGCGCTCTGGGCTTATCGTACTACCATACGCACACCCACGGGAGCTACTCCATATTCGTTGGTCTACGGATGCGAAGCTGTGCTACCGTTGGAGATTCAAATTCCCTCCTTTAGGATTGCTCTCGCAACAGAGATGACAGCCGAAGAGCGACATCAGAAGCGTCTCGAAGAACTCGAAAGGCTGGACGAAAGGCGCCTGGAAGCTCAACAACACATCGAGTTCTATCAAGCAAGGATATCCAGAGCCTTCGACAAAAGGGTTCGTCAAAGAAGCTTCAAAGAAGGAGACTTGGTCCTCGCTGCGCGCCGACCGATAATCCTCACCTCTAAGAAGAAAGGTAAATTCGAACCTAAGTGGGAAGGACCGTTTGTAATAGACACAGTCTATTCAAACGGTGCTTATCGCTTAATTTCTTTAGAGGGTAACAGGCAATTAATGCCAATAAATGGGAAGTTTTTGAAAAAGTACTATCCCTAGTACGTTCAGGACAACTCATTTATCGGGAAGTTCCTTGAAGAATATTACACTTAATATTCTAGAGGATAACCCAATTTTATTTTTACCACCAAAATCCCTCGCTGATCAATTTCAATTGACAGTGAGTCCACCGAAAAGGTTCACTCTCAGTTCGGAGTCCCCTTTCGATGAACGAAAGAACTCCATTTCTTTTCTCTTGGGTTCAACCTTTTTATGGTTGTAACTGAAGTTGAGATTTCTCTTCGATAAACGAAGAACTCATCTTTCGATCTGATAACCAATCCTATAAAAGGAAAGTTTGTCAGTATCTTCCAGATTCTCGGAGTGGAGATCCCACTTCTAGTTTCCTTCTTGCACTGGAAATAGAATATAAAATTCTTTCTTTCCAGAATCAAGGAATAGAATATAAAATTCTTCCTTCCTTGTTCGGGGAATAGAATATAAAATTCTTCCTTCCCCACACCAACTCTTTTTCCAAAATTTACCAATTTAGGATTCATCCTAGGTATTTTATCCCGAAACCTAAGCAGGGATAAGTTTGCGCCTAACACGCGCTGCCGGTTTAGTCTTTTTCCGATTGAAAAAGACACCAGAGTTCGATTCTGGGGTATTTTATCCTGAAACCTAAGTAAGGATAAGTCCGCGCCTAACACGCGCGGCCGGTTAGTTCTTAACCGTTAAAAAGAACACCCGTCCGCATATTCAACATTGTGGCAGGTTGTTATTAATAACACCGAAATCCATGCCTCACACGCATGGGGAATTTCATCCTGAATCCTAAGAAAGGATATGTCGACGCCTAACACGCGTCGCCGGTTTGATCTTTACCCGTAGAAAAAGATACCAGAGTCTGACTCTGGGGACCTTTATCCCAAAGCCTAAACAGGGATAAGCCAACGTCTAATACACGTTGCTGGGTAGCCTATTCCCATAACAATGGTAAAGCCTACATATTCAAAGTTGTAGCACAAAGTCTAAGGGAGTTCATTCCTTTAGCGCAACGTCACATGCGGAACGGATTAAAACAATCCGCATGTAAGCCCGACTCAAACGGTAGTCGGTAAGAGCACGTCAAATCCGTTAAAGGCTGAGGATTTGCCAAAAATCCTAAGTCAACGTCTCATACACGTTGCTGTTTAGTCTTTTCACAGGAGAAAGACGAAGTCTACGTATTCAATATCGTAGCACTAAAAGAGTTAACTCTTTTAGCTTAACGTCACGTGCGGAACGGATCTAAACAATCCGCACGCTAGCCCGACTCAAACGGTAGTCGGTAAAGGCTAATCAAACCCGTTGAAGGCTGGGGGTTAGCCAAAAATCCTAAAGCCAACACCTAACACGTGTCGTCGGGTAGCCTATTCCCGTAACAATGGCGAAGTCTATGTATTCGACATCATAGCACGAAGTCTCAGAGAATTCAATCTCTGAGCGCAACGTTACATGTGAGCGGATTTAAACAAATCGCATGCTAGCCCGACTCAAACGGTAGTCGGTAAAGGCATATCAAACCCGTTGA
>BQKN01059014.1:0-14656 GCA_022839385.1 Asparagus kiusianus | reverse complement strand
AGACACCCCCAAGGGGTGTCCCAGCCCCCCTATGGTCCCCCCCTCTTTTTCCTATAAATAGGACCCTAGTCCTTCATTTGGAGGGGCTGATTTCTTTGGAGTTGAAGGCTAAGGCTCCCAATTCAAGGCTGAATTATCTTAGGCAAGGATTGCCCTCATCTGAAGCGGCGAAGCCCTGCCGGAGTAAGGAGTGGAGTCTGATTTTTAAAGCAGCGAAGCTCTGCCGGAACGAGGAGTAAGGAGTTCTTCACCAGTCCCCTTCATTCACCCCTTCTTTTCCTTAGTGTTGCTCTTTAGCGGTGACACTAAGAAGAGCTATTATCTCGTTTTAGCCGAGATATACGCTTATAACTTCTAGATCTCACGCGGATCGACGAAGTTCTGTTTCTATATCCCTCCGCGGATAGACGAAACTCTGCCGGATTTTACCGGAAAGGATCTCAAGAGTCGGCGGTCCACGGATATCAACATCCCCGTCACAGGCCAACAACCCACGCAAGCGAGACCGCACCAAACCGGGATCTCGTGTTTATTTTCGATAAAGTTGTAATTCTTTTGTTTTCATTTAATTCTGTTGTAACGATTGAAGTTGTAACAGATCTCAAAAAGAGCAATAAAAACAGCAACTTTTCCCGAAAACAAGCTGGCGACCACAGTGGGAGCCGCCGACCTCGCTGCCGAGATCGGAGTGACGCAACCGGCCTTCAAGATCCGGGTGAATGAAGAAGTCGAATACGAGTTCGACCAACAGAAGTATGAAGAGTACCTCTCTTCCTCCTCCTCCAGATCCGCCTCTCCACATAGGCGCGGGAAGACTCCATCTCCCCGAAGGGCTCGCTGGATCTCCAGCTCTAATATCCAAGATCCCGTCGCCGTTGCTACACCCGCATCACGCAACGTCCCCGTGTCGTTCAGCGTGGTCGGTATTGCAAATCCGGCTCTCCCATCAACCTCAAAGGCGATGGAAGATGCAACTCCAGTTCTGTCCAAGAGGGCCCGCCAAAGACGGCGTCAACGCCTTGCTCTACAACAAGCCAAAGCCGCTGAATCAACGGATGGGATCCACTACAATGAGGATCTAAAGTCCAGGTACCGCCAGGAGCAACAACGGCAAACCACCAACTCCTCCTCCGAAACAGAAACCAACGAATGGGTTTGTGTTAAGAGGAATCGCTCCACCCTCAAGGAGCGAATCAAGAAGCGTCGAGCCTTGCTTGCGCATGCTCGGCTCCTTCTACACAAGGCGGAGGAGATGCAGAAAGAAGAGGCGGCCACAAAGCCGTCTACAAGCAAGTAGGTGTGGTTGCCAAAGCCAAAACCAGCGCCTCAAACACAAGGGGGTGGAGTTGCTGCCCAAGCTTCTTCAAAACCAGATCCGGTGCCTTTAACGGAGCCAGGTAACAAAGGGGATCATTCAAAAACCAGGGTTCCTTTGAAGGGTCGCCTCGGTCCCTTACCGGTGAATCGAGGTAGAGTACCCATCAAGGAAAGACTGGGACCATTGAAAGGTCCCCAAGTTGCAAATCAGACTGGGGGTCGAATCAATCCCCCTAGGAAAGATGATAAAGGGAAAGCCCCTATCACTGACCGCATTGAGTTGCGGGTCGAAGCACAAGAGCCCGTTCAGTTTCTACGCTCACAAAAGCGTAAAATTGAACGGGCCACTCTTGAGAAAACTAACCAAGTGTTGCATTCCCAAAGGGAAACACACTCATCTTATGATGAGAGTGTTATACCGGGGAATACACACCAACACTCTATAGGTTGCTCCAGTTTTAAAGCTGATGAGTTGTACTATAGAGCTGGAGGTGTGGAAAAACCCCGGAAGAAATATGTGCAGGACATGGAGTCTCACTGCCCGTGCGCCAATATCATCAAAGCGGTGCTGTCGGGATGCTGCTGTGCCCAAACCCCAAGGAGAGTTTCGGTGTTCGAGAGAATTTCCACACCGAGACGTTCCCACAAGAAGAAGTTCGTCCACCAAGAAGACGAATATCTAAGGGTGTCGGCTAATATGACCGCAGAACGAGATCGACGAAACCCTTCAACCTAGATCAGCTTGCCGAGATATCCCGATGCATGACGCGGTTGCGGTCGGGAGTCATTAGCCGGAAGGACTACCGAAGGGTACCAAAGGGGCTTTCTCTAGAAGAAGAGGTGTCGGATACTGATTCAGACTCCTGCTCGGCCGTAGCGTCTGATGACACAGCATCGAGCGCGGGGCAACCTTATACATCACTTATGATCAGCGCCGAACAAGTAACTAAGATACTTGAAGAGGCCCTGGCTAAGCAGAAAGAGGCCTTCAAAATCGAGATGGAAACGGCCATGCTACGGATGAGGGAAGAGCACGACCAACAAATTCGCGCTCTATCTAATCAGCTCGGTGAATCCAGCCGTCGTAACCGTGCTAACCAAGCAGGTAGCGATTCGGATGTGGATGAACCTCTCAATGCGGAGAACTCTCCGGTTAACCAAAACGCTGGGGGTGGTAATACAGGGGGTGGCCCCGTTATCCCACCTTCAACCTGTCCAAGCTCCAGTACGAGCGAGGATGAGAAAATGAAAAATCTCGAGAGCAGAATTAACGCATTAATGTCTGCTCGAGAGGTAAAGAAGACCGGAATTCCTTGTCCTTACCCGAAAGAGTGGGACTCGATTCCGTATCCGGCGAAGTTCAACCTGATCAACTTCACGCCGTTTGATGGGAGAGGCTCGCCTACTCAACATTTGATCTACTTCAAGTCCCACTTGGGCATGATCTCTGGCAATGAACCCTTGATGGTTCGGTCATTCGTCGGCACTCTTCGCGGAGCTGCCTTCGATTGGTATCACCGTCTTAAATTTGGAAGCATCAACAGTTGGGAGGACTTGGAGAGCATGTTCCTCACTCATTTCTTTGATGACGACGACGAGATATCCATTAGGACACTCTTCGATGAGAAACAAAAGAACGGAGAGTCGGTGGATACCTTCATCAAACGCTTCCGCAACAAGGCGATGAACTGCAAGGATCCCATCACGGAGGAGTTCATCTTGCAGACTTGTCATAACAACTTATCCATTAACATTTTGGATGTTATGGGAATAGAGCCATCCGACACTTGGAAGGATTTGAAGGCCCGAGGAGAGCAAGCTGAGCGATTCCTCAAAAGGAAGAAGGCCGAGAGGAGCCAATCGATGGCTAATTCTCCAAACTCGAACTTCGCCTCTCGTGATGGGGGTGAAGCACCTGCAGCGGTTGCTAATCAGACGTCGCAACAGCAAACCCGGAGGCAACAAAAGACTTCGGATCAGAGGCCTCAAAAAGAGTATTCCTTCAAGGACGAAGATGTTCCAGCCATCTTAAAATCCCTCCTTGACAATAACAAGATCAAGCTCCCACCTATTGCGAATCAGGAGGAAGCTGACGATATTGCGGATCCGAAGTACTGCGCATACCACAGGAGGATCCATCACCCAACCAAGGCGTGCTTTACACTCAAGGATAGCATCCAAACCTTGGTTGAAGCCGGCGTCATAACGCTAGGGTAAGCCAGTCAAGAACGGCACAACTCCAGTGGGTGCACGAGTATAAACTGTATCCCCAAACTCCGACCGGTATAAGAGTATAAACTACTTCCTAAGACTCCGAAGAGTATACGAGTATAAACTGCTTCTCAACCCTCCGACCGGTATAAGAGGTTAAACTGCTCCCTGATACTCCAATAGGTTTATGAGTCTAAACTACTTCCTCCCTTCCACGGGAAGTTCCTAGAAGAATGCCATGCGTGGTATTCTTAAGGATAACCCAATCGTGCATCTAATTCAATGATACACCCAGTTTTACAAAGAAAAGCTGGGGGTGGATAATTCATCATTTACCACAATCAAAATCCCCTCTCGATTCCTTCAATGAACGGGAGGTCCCCAAATCAAACGATCAAACCGTCTTACAGTTATGATCGTTCTGCACTTCCCACTTGGTCAAACCTGTTAAAGTTAGGGCCAAAGCCAGAATCCCCTCTCGATTCCTTCAATGAACGAGAGGTCCACAAATCGAGTAACCAAACCTATAAAAGTTAGGGTTGCTTGAATCTCTTCCGATTCTCGGAGTGGAGATCCCACTCTTAGTTTCACCTTGCTGGATTCTGGGGGTGGAGATCCCACCCCGAGTCTTCTTTGCAACTGAAGAAAGAATATAAAATTCTTCCTCTTCAGCACTGGGAGATAGAATATAAAATTCTTCCTCTCTCAGCCTTTCGATTCTCGGAGTAGAGTTTTCACTCCTAGTTTCGTTCTTTCGGATGCTGGGGGTGGGGGTCCCACCTCAAGTTTCCTTTCCATTGAGAGATAGAATATAAAATTCTTCCTCTTCCATTGGCCGGTTTAGTCTTTCACCGATTGAGAAAAGACACCAGAGTTCCAAGTCTGGGGAATTTTATCCTGAAGCCTAAGGAGGGATGAGTCAGCGCCTAACACGCGTTGCCGGGTAGTCTTTCCCGTAAGAAAGACGAAGTCTATGTATTCAAAATCATAGCACCTTTTCCCCTGTCTTTGCTTTTAGAAAAGACAAGGATGAAGTCAACGCCTAACACGCGTTGCCGGGTAGTCTTTCCCGTGAGAAAGATGAAGTCTATGTATTCAAAATCATAGCACTAAGTCTAAGAAAAGCAATCTTCTTAGCACAACGTTACATGCGGAACGGATTTACACAATCCGCATGCTAGCCCGATTCAAACGGTAATCGGTAAAGGCATGTCAAACCCGTCGAAGGCTGGGGGTTTGCCAAAAATCCCAAAGTCAGTGCCTAACACGCGCTGCCGGTTAGTCCTTGACCGTTAAAAGGACAAGCCCACATATTCCACATTGTGGCAGGTTGTTATTAATAATACCATAATCCGTGCTTCACACGTACGGCGAATTTGATCCCGAAGCCTAAGTAGGGATAAGTCAACGCCTAACACGCGTTGCCGGGTAGTCTATTCCCGTGAGAAAGACGAAGTCTACGTATTCAATATCGTAGCACTAAAAGAGTTAACTCTTTTAGCACGACGTCACATGCGGAACGGACTTAAACAATCCGCATGCTAGCCCGACTCAAACGGTAGTCAGTAAAGGCTCATCAAACCCGTTGATGGCTGAGAATTTGCCAAAAATTCTATAAATGCGAGTCATTGACGCACCAGCTCCATTAGTTGGTCTCGTGACTCGAGCATCCAACAACTTCAGAATTGGATCCACATATGCAGATGAATCAGCTTTTACAGATTGGTCCTGCAACCCCTCCACAAATTTCGGGTTATAAGTTTGTGGTCTAAATCTTGGGATTTCAACCCCAAATTCGTGGCCTCTTTGCAAATAAGCCCCTTTAAAAACTTTTAGGGACTGTTTTGCAAATAAACCCCTCAAACGATTCTTTAACCCTTTTGCATAAAACACCCCCACAATCCTTCATCAAATGAGCACAAATCAAAACCCCAAAATTTCAGTCCCATCTTTACACAAGGCTCCCACGAATTTTGCAAATAGGCCCCCCAAAGTTTCGGCCATTTTTGCACAAAAACCCCCCACGAATTTAAGTCCTATTTTGCAAATAGGCCCTCCAAAATTCGGCTAATGGGGTGCCCACAAAAATCCAAAATCTTAAGGAGAAGTTGTTGGGTTCTTGAAGAAAAATCAATGGAGGGGAACTTGGAGGCTTGGAGGAAGAAGAAGAGGAGAAAACCTCTTTCTCTTGAAAATTCAAGTGTGAAAAGGGGTAATTCAAATGGGGGGGACCATAAGCAAAAGACAAAGGAAGAATAGGCCAAATGAGAGGGGGGGGGACCACGAAATGGCAAGACACCCCTAGGGGTGTCTCGGCAAAACCGAGACACCCCAAGGGTGTCTCGGCATTGCCGAGACACCCCAAGGGTGTCTCGGCCTTGCCGAGGCACCCCGGGGGTGTTTGCCCGGGTTTTAACCCCCGCGCAAGGTTTTGACCCCCCGAACGATGATTTGACCCCCCGAGTTATTTTCATACCCCCGATGTTTCCACAAAAGTTGATTCTCTTCGCTGACGGTTGAAAATATGGATGAATTCCGCAAATCAACTTTCGATGGTTCGGAACCCCAGGGTGAACGCCGGTCAACGCGTAACCCTGGGTCAACGCCGTTCAGCGCGTTGCGATCAAAGTCAAACGCCATACAACACGTTGCAACACAAGTCAACGGGCGGCGATTCCAAAACCCTAAGGTGGACGCCGGTCAACGCGTAACCTTAGGTCAACGCCGGACAGCGCGTTGCATCAAAAGTCAACACGTGACGACGAAAGTCAACACGTGACGACGAAGCTCAACCCAAGCGGTTCCAAAACCCTAAGGTGGACGCCGGTCAACGCGTAACCTTAGGTCAACGGCAGACAGCGCGTTGCAACCCACAAAACCCTAAGGTGGACGCCGATCAACGCGTAACCTTAGGTCAACGCCGGACAGCGCGTTGCAACCCATGCGGATCTAAAACCCTAGGATGAACGCCGGTCAACGCGTAACCCTAGGTCAACGCTAATCAATGCGTTGCAACAGAAGGTCAACACACAGCAATCCGAAACCCCAAGTCAACACGATGTGACAGGGATAGTAAGTTCAAAAGTCAATTCAATGACACGAGCTAAACTCAACTCACCAGCTGTAGACTCGAGACTCCAACGACGGCCAGTCGATAAACGCAGCGCCGGGACAACTTCGGTTATTCGACAAAGCACCGGATAAACCGAAGAAATCGAAGGAGCCAAGAGTTGAAGCGAACCACAGGTCCCTTAGGCCGACTGAAGGCTGGACCAATCATATCCAAAGTATTCCGGTCTCTTCTATAAAGGAAACGAGTCCGAAACACTTTGGAGGGGGTATCTGTAGGCGTCAAAAATTGCCGATAGGTCCCCACAAACAGCTCAGTGTTAACGAGCGACGATGAACGTCACTACCCAGTTCACAAGAGTTCAAATGACGTCGGTGAGCGCCTGAAGTGAACCGACGAACTACGTGAGCCGACAGAATCTCAGAATCACGGGGATATGGATTGACCGAAAACCCCGTGATCACCTCAATTGGACCAACACCTGCCGTGTCCCGAGCATCCCACTGATAATCTAACCATCGGGATCAACAGAGCTCTTTTCCTGAATTCCAACGCATCCGAAATCACTCAGATCCGAGTTCGGACGAAAAGTCAACGAAGAATCAACGACGGGACAACGGCAGAACAACGGTAGCACCTCGGACCAGACTGAGGCACCCAGGGGCATTCCGGCGAGGTCAAAACACCCGAGGGGTGTCTTGGCAAAGCCAAGACACCCTAGGGGTGTCTCGGCCCCCTATGGTCCCCCCCCCTCATTCACCTATAAATAGGGTGCCTTGGCCATCATTTGGAGGGGCTCCTGATTTTGCTCTTGGCTTGGCTCCTCTTTTGAGTTTTGGCCTTGAGCAAGATCTGAATTTTGAAGCGGCGAAGCCCTGCCGGAGTAAGGAGTCGGGGTTTTCAAAAGAGAGCGGCGAAGCCCTGCCGGATCGAGGAGCAAGAGATCTTCATCAACTTCTTCTTCATTCCCCCTTTCTTTTCCTTAGTGCTGCCCATTAGCGGTGACACTAAGCAGAGCTAGTGTCTCATTTTAGCCGAGATACAAGCTTCAAACTTCTGAGATCTCATGCGGATCGATGAAGTTCTGTTTCTATATCCAAGCGGATAGACGAAACTCTGCCGGATTTTCCCGGAAAGGATCTTGAAGAGTCGGCGGTCCACGGATATCAACATCCCCGTCACAGGCCAACAACCCACGCAAGCAAGCACCGATAAACGGGACTTGCATTTATTTTCGAGAGAGTTGTAATCTTTGTTTTCATTTTGTTTGTAACAGATTTCAATCAATGAAAACAACAACTTTCGACGAAAACATCCGCGATCGAAGGGTGCTCGCACGGCTAATCGTATCACCTAAAGCATGTGGGTTCAAATAATTATAAAAATAAGGGTTTTTTTAAGATTAGTCGCCTAACTATTTCATATTTTGATGTTAGTCCTCCAAATATATATATCTCTCTCTCCCCCTTCTACCTCCCTCCCTCCCTCTCTTCCTCTCCCTCTCCCCCCCTTTCTCTTTCTAAAATAACCATCGATCTCTAAATCAAGGACTCCAATGAAAACGCCAATCCCTCCAATTTGATTTCTACGGTAAAAAAAATCCTAAAAGACTCCTAAACTGAACAAAAAATGCTCCAAATAATCCGAGAAGAAGTGCACTGATCCTTGAATCCAAAAAAACCCCCCAAATCCCTATACCCTGTCCTAATCGTCAAACCCTAATTCTTAATCCTAAAACCCTTATCTCACTTCCCTCACTCCTACCTGTAGACAGTCAAAGTTCATAAGCTCTCTCTCGAACCTATAGTCAGTATATATAACACAAATTTGATATTTGAGCCTAACATGAGTCCAGTAAGTGGATGCCCATGGGCTTATACTTCAGCTAGACCCAAATAAGAGTCATGACGAAGCTTGCCCAAATTGCAATGAAGCTCACTCCTAAGACCAAGTCAAAATGAACCTTCAATCGAAGTTCGCCCAGAGTGAGCTTCGCCTAAATAGACCATCTGGGCCACACAAACCACAATTCTAGCAAAGTTTGCCAGAATGAGCTTCGTTACCCAGAGCCATTTTAAGAGCTATAATTATGGAAACTCCATTATCTCCTAAGTTAATTGCCACTAATTCAAACTTAATGGCCACTAACCCTCTCTCTTAGCCTGTAAAAGGAGGGGTAAAAAACTTGATCATCTTCAGAGAGATCAAATTTTGGTAAACTTTAGCTAACTTAGAGTTTTGGTAATTCTCAAAAATCAGCAAGAAGACTCATCATCTTAATCGGACCGTCAACGAAGCACAAGAACGACACTCAATCAAACACATGGAGAACAACCCATCTTTTACAAATTTTTATTCATTTCTAAAGTCTACAAATTATAATATTTATTTATGTTATCAACTTTAACGACCCAAAATAAGATGGTGACTCCTTTGGGGACTTCTTTCTCCATCGAAGAGAAGATCGTGTCATATTCCGATACTAAGGCCTTATGGTTAAATGTTGAATCGCTGGTCATCAAATTTGACCAAACAATGTTTGAAGAGTTCATTGCTATAAGAAATCAATAAAAATTAGGTTCAAACTCAACTCTACTAGGAGATGTTGTAAAGTTCATCAAAATACGAGATTAGGTTCAAACTCAACTCTACTAGCCTACAGCTAGAGCTCCATGGAGAGCCTTAACTTCACTTACATCAAAGCAAGCTTTGCCCAGAGTGAAGATTCAACGACCCTCGCCTCAAGCTAAGATAAGGGTGTTCAAACAACCTCTCATTTTGTAATTCAGTCCACAACCCCTCTTGCGGTTCACTTCAAAGTGTCCCACGACACTCCATCCAAAATCCTACAAGAAAATATTATCACCATGGGGTATTCTTTGTCTCAATCGCAAGCACTAACTTGTGATAAAGACTAAATCAACCATGCCAGTCAGAGGTAAAAACAACATCGCGATAGGTGATGTTCATTTGCCAAAATGCCAAGTAGGTGAAGTTTCTCTCAAGAAGAGCGACCGCCATTTTAGCCTAGCCGAAACTCCTTCTGATCTAAGGAGTTCCTTTCTTTGAAGAGGGTGCGCCAATGTCAACATTGCGCAACCTTAAAAGAAATTGTCATTGCAGTTCAAATGAATTACTAATGCAAGTCCCGACTTGCAAAAGAATCAGTGTTTAGTTATCTCAGTATAGTTCCAAAGCCTTCAAAGGCTAGGAATAAATGTCTATAATGCTCCAAAAGAATAAAAGCAATATCCAAAAGTTCAAGATCAATATGAACGATATAACTAGGGAGGAAGATGAAGAAGAGGAGGATAGTATTTATGATCCAAGAAATTCTCTAGGCATAGGGAGTATTCTTTCAGAGATTGATGTGTTTCGTTATGCCCGGTCTAGGCAAGAGGTAATACTACCTTTCGATTATTCGCTATCGAGAATGCATGCTCCATGAGTTTCATCACAACTGGACTAACCTTCGATTGGCGATGCAAACTCTAGTATAGCATCTAATGTAACTCCTAGCTCAAGTAAAGAGCAGAGTGTGGATTGCAAACATGGAGGATAGAGAGGCCTATGATGACCTTCTTCACCAAATAGAATCTTAGAAGAAAGCATTCATTGAGTTCTTCAAGTGACTTGAAGGAGTGCTACAATAATTGTTGTGTCTCATAACCCCTCGAAGACAATTCAAAAGGGAAATGACCTATTGATGTTTCCTTCAAGAAAAAGCTACCAAGTCAAGATGATACTCATTCCTCTCATTCAAAACCTGTGGCATCTAGTTTGCCAAAGGCAATACATGAGGCGAAGATACTTGAAAATCTCAAAAATTAACTCAATGCTCTCACACAGTAAACATAACTGAAGAATGTTGGAATCACCCAACCCTATTCCATTAAGTGGGATTTGGTCCCCTATTTGATAAAGTTTAAGCCACTGACATTACATACATTTAATGGTAAAGGATCGCCTAACCAACACATCTACTACTTCCATTAGCAAATAGGGAATATGGTAGGAAATGAAACCATTAAGACGTGACTCTTCAATGACACTCTCAAAGGGGTAGCCTTTGATTAGTTCAAAAACCTGAATGAAGTGTTGGCCTTCTTATTTTGATGATGATTTACAAACAATTTACATCTAATATTATTTTTCTAGTGTTTGTGTTTTATATTTATTCTTGGCAAATAATATGTTAGAGGTTGGATGGATTACGCCATAACGATCATATCAAATGGAGGTTGGCGGAATAGTAGGTGAAACTTTGTACAATTCAAGTTGAAGATCCAAGTTCAAGCTTCATCCGTAAGATTACCAAGTCAAGCTATTGAAGATCAAGATTAAGCTTGGGTAATTTAGTTTAGGAGTTTATATTATGTGTGTTAGTACTTTAAGCTCAATCATATATACACATACACGTTTTGGTTTTGTATATATATAGTTATATATATACATGTAGGCATCAAAAATTGCCGATAGGTCCCCGCACACAGCTCAGTGTTAACGATCGACGATTGAACGTCACTACCCGGTTCACAAGAGTTCAAATAACGTCGGTAAGCGCCTGAAGTGAACCGACGGACTACGTGAACCAACGAATCACGGGGATACGGATTGACCGAAAACCCCGCACCGCAATTGGACCAACGCCCGCCGTGTCCCGAGTATCCCACTGATAATCCAACCATCGGGATCAACAGAGCTCACCATCAGAATTCCAACGCATCCGAAATCACTCAGATCCGAATTCGGATGAAAAGTCAACGAAGAATCAACGACGGGACAACGACAGAACGACGGTAGCACCTCGGACCAGACTGAGACACCCAGGGGTATCCCGGCGAGGTCGAAACACCCGAGGGGTGTCTCGGCCATGACCGAAGACACCCCCAAGGGGTGTCCCAGCCCCCCTATGGTCCCCCCCTCTTTTTCCTATAAATAGGACCCTAGTCCTTCATTTGGAGGGGCTGATTTCTTTGGAGTTGAAGGCTAAGGCTCCCAATTCAAGGCTGAATTATCTTAGGCAAGGATTGCCCTCATCTGAAGCGGCGAAGCCCTGCCGGAGTAAGGAGTGGAGTCTGATTTTTAAAGCAGCGAAGCTCTGCCGGAACGAGGAGTAAGGAGTTCTTCACCAGTCCCCTTCATTCACCCCTTCTTTTCCTTAGTGTTGCTCTTTAGCGGTGACACTAAGAAGAGCTATTATCTCGTTTTAGCCGAGATATACGCTTATAACTTCTAGATCTCACGCGGATCGACGAAGTTCTGTTTCTATATCCCTCCGCGGATAGACGAAACTCTGCCGGATTTTACCGGAAAGGATCTCAAGAGTCGGCGGTCCACGGATATCAACATCCCCGTCACAGGCCAACAACCCACGCAAGCGAGACCGCACCAAACCGGGATCTCGTGTTTATTTTCGATAAAGTTGTAATTCTTTTGTTTTCATTTAATTCTGTTGTAACGATTGAAGTTGTAACAGATCTCAAAAAGAGCAATAAAAACAGCAACTTTTCCCGAAAACAAGCTGGCGACCACAGTGGGAGCCGCCGACCTCGCTGCCGAGATCGGAGTGACGCAACCGGCCTTCAAGATCCGGGTGAATGAAGAAGTCGAATACGAGTTCGACCAACAGAAGTATGAAGAGTACCTCTCTTCCTCCTCCTCCAGATCCGCCTCTCCACATAGGCGCGGGAAGACTCCATCTCCCCGAAGGGCTCGCTGGATCTCCAGCTCTAATATCCAAGATCCCGTCGCCGTTGCTACACCCGCATCACGCAACGTCCCCGTGTCGTTCAGCGTGGTCGGTATTGCAAATCCGGCTCTCCCATCAACCTCAAAGGCGATGGAAGATGCAACTCCAGTTCTGTCCAAGAGGGCCCGCCAAAGACGGCGTCAACGCCTTGCTCTACAACAAGCCAAAGCCGCTGAATCAACGGATGGGATCCACTACAATGAGGATCTAAAGTCCAGGTACCGCCAGGAGCAACAACGGCAAACCACCAACTCCTCCTCCGAAACAGAAACCAACGAATGGGTTTGTGTTAAGAGGAATCGCTCCACCCTCAAGGAGCGAATCAAGAAGCGTCGAGCCTTGCTTGCGCATGCTCGGCTCCTTCTACACAAGGCGGAGGAGATGCAGAAAGAAGAGGCGGCCACAAAGCCGTCTACAAGCAAGTAGGTGTGGTTGCCAAAGCCAAAACCAGCGCCTCAAACACAAGGGGGTGGAGTTGCTGCCCAAGCTTCTTCAAAACCAGATCCGGTGCCTTTAACGGAGCCAGGTAACAAAGGGGATCATTCAAAAACCAGGGTTCCTTTGAAGGGTCGCCTCGGTCCCTTACCGGTGAATCGAGGTAGAGTACCCATCAAGGAAAGACTGGGACCATTGAAAGGTCCCCAAGTTGCAAATCAGACTGGGGGTCGAATCAATCCCCCTAGGAAAGATGATAAAGGGAAAGCCCCTATCACTGACCGCATTGAGTTGCGGGTCGAAGCACAAGAGCCCGTTCAGTTTCTACGCTCACAAAAGCGTAAAATTGAACGGGCCACTCTTGAGAAAACTAACCAAGTGTTGCATTCCCAAAGGGAAACACACTCATCTTATGATGAGAGTGTTATACCGGGGAATACACACCAACACTCTATAGGTTGCTCCAGTTTTAAAGCTGATGAGTTGTACTATAGAGCTGGAGGTGTGGAAAAACCCCGGAAGAAATATGTGCAGGACATGGAGTCTCACTGCCCGTGCGCCAATATCATCAAAGCGGTGCTGTCGGGATGCTGCTGTGCCCAAACCCCAAGGAGAGTTTCGGTGTTCGAGAGAATTTCCACACCGAGACGTTCCCACAAGAAGAAGTTCGTCCACCAAGAAGACGAATATCTAAGGGTGTCGGCTAATATGACCGCAGAACGAGATCGACGAAACCCTTCAACCTAGATCAGCTTGCCGAGATATCCCGATGCATGACGCGGTTGCGGTCGGGAGTCATTAGCCGGAAGGACTACCGAAGGGTACCAAAGGGGCTTTCTCTAGAAGAAGAGGTGTCGGATACTGATTCAGACTCCTGCTCGGCCGTAGCGTCTGATGACACAGCATCGAGCGCGGGGCAACCTTATACATCACTTATGATCAGCGCCGAACAAGTAACTAAGATACTTGAAGAGGCCCTGGCTAAGCAGAAAGAGGCCTTCAAAATCGAGATGGAAACGGCCATGCTACGGATGAGGGAAGAGCACGACCAACAAATTCGCGCTCTATCTAATCAGCTCGGTGAATCCAGCCGTCGTAACCGTGCTAACCAAGCAGGTAGCGATTCGGATGTGGATGAACCTCTCAATGCGGAGAACTCTCCGGTTAACCAAAACGCTGGGGGTGGTAATACAGGGGGTGGCCCCGTTATCCCACCTTCAACCTGTCCAAGCTCCAGTACGAGCGAGGATGAGAAAATGAAAAATCTCGAGAGCAGAATTAACGCATTAATGTCTGCTCGAGAGGTAAAGAAGACCGGAATTCCTTGTCCTTACCCGAAAGAGTGGGACTCGATTCCGTATCCGGCGAAGTTCAACCTGATCAACTTCACGCCGTTTGATGGGAGAGGCTCGCCTACTCAACATTTGATCTACTTCAAGTCCCACTTGGGCATGATCTCTGGCAATGAACCCTTGATGGTTCGGTCATTCGTCGGCACTCTTCGCGGAGCTGCCTTCGATTGGTATCACCGTCTTAAATTTGGAAGCATCAACAGTTGGGAGGACTTGGAGAGCATGTTCCTCACTCATTTCTTTGATGACGACGACGAGATATCCATTAGGACACTCTTCGATGAGAAACAAAAGAACGGAGAGTCGGTGGATACCTTCATCAAACGCTTCCGCAACAAGGCGATGAACTGCAAGGATCCCATCACGGAGGAGTTCATCTTGCAGACTTGTCATAACAACTTATCCATTAACATTTTGGATGTTATGGGAATAGAGCCATCCGACACTTGGAAGGATTTGAAGGCCCGAGGAGAGCAAGCTGAGCGATTCCTCAAAAGGAAGAAGGCCGAGAGGAGCCAA
>BQKN01059002.1:0-35945 GCA_022839385.1 Asparagus kiusianus | reverse complement strand
GGTTCCCCCACCCAGCATTTGATTTATTTCAAATCGCACCTGGGTGTTATCTCCGGCAATGAGCCTCTGATGGTGCGGTCATTCGTTGGCACTCTTCGCGGAGCCGCCTTCGATTGGTACCGCCGCCTCAAGCCAGGTAGCGTGAGCAGCTGGGATGATATGGAGACAAAGTTCCTCGTTAACTTCTTCGACGACGACACCGAGATATCCATCGGAACGTTGCTCGACGAGAAACAAAAGGACGGGGAGTTAGTCGAAACCTTCGTCAAAAGGTTCCGAAACAAGGCGTTGAATTGCCGGGACCCAATCACCGAGGAATTCATCCTCCAGACCTGCCATAACAACCTTTCACTGGACGTGTTGGAAGCAATGGGAACAGCGCCGTCCAACACCTGGAAAGATTTGAAGGTCAGAGGGGAACAAGCTGAACGCTTCCTCCGAAGGAAGAAGGCCGAGAGGAGTCAATCGACGACTAATCCTCCAAGCTCAAACTTCGCCTCCCGTGGTAAGGGCAAAACACCTGCAGCGGCTGTTGACGCTAATCAAACGTCGCAACAGCAGTCCCGGAGACAACAAAAGAACTCGGGTCCGAAACTCCAAAGAGAGTATTCTTTTAAGGATGAAGACGTTACAGCCATCTTTGAATCACTCCTTGCAAATAACAAGATCAAGCTGCCACCTACCGTCAATCAGGAGGAAGCTGATGATATTGCGGATCCGAAGTACTGCGCGTACCATAGGAGGATCCTTCATCCCACTAAGGATTGCTTTACACTCAAGAACAGCATCCAAACCTTGGTGGAAGCAGGCGTTATATCGCTCAATTAACTTGAATGTAAAACTCCAGTGGGTGCACGAGTATAAACTGTATCCCAGAAACTCCAACTGGTATAAGAGTATAAACTGCTCCCTGATACTCCAATAGGTATAAGAGTCTAAACTATTTCCTTTCTTCCACGGGAAGTTCCTGGAGAGTGCCATGCGTGGTATTCTTAAGGATAACCCGATCATGCGGTTAATGCAACAATAAACCCAGTTCTGTAAAGGAAGCTGGGGGTGGATAATTCATGTAACGGGAAGTTCCCGGAAGAATGTTAAATGTAATATTCTTAGGGATAACCCGGTCATGACGAATAAAGTGGTAAACACTAACTCCTAATTTACCAAAATTTTTTCAAAACTTTCGCTATGTTCGTGCACTCAACACTTTCATTTGTTAGAGTCCGAATATAATTGACGAATTGTCAAACCCCTTCGTGTTAAGTCCTTGTAACTTAACACCAGGAATTCCTTCCGAGTGATGTGTACATGTCAACACTCCTGCTGTGATTTGTACTCTCACTCTCACTTCTTACTTGGTCAAACATTCCTACAGTTAGGACCAAAACCAAAATCCCCTCTCGATTCTTTCAATGAACGAGAGGCCCACAAATCGAGCGGTCAAACCTTCCTACAGTTAGGATCGTCTCAAACCCCCCACTTGGTCAAACCTTCCTACAGTTAGGACCAAAACCAAAATCCCCTCTCGATTCTTTCAATGAACGAGAGGCCCACAAATCGAGCGGTCAAACCTTCCTACAGTTAGGATCGTCTCAAACTCCCGCTTGGTCAAACCTTCCTACAGTTAGGACCAAAACCACGATTCATTCTCGATAAACGAGAAATTCATCTTTACCTCGGTAATCAAACCTTCCAACAGTTAGGGTTATCCGAATCGCTTTGATTCTCGGAGTGGAGATCCCACTCTTAGTTTCACCTTTCCGGATTCTGGGGGTGGAGATCCCACCCCGAGTCTCCTTTTCAAACAGGGAATAGAATATAAAATTCTCCCTTTCCCACACCAGCCTTTTCCAAGAGTTTATCAATCTAGAATTCGATTCTAGGTATTTTATCCCAAAACCTAAGCAGGGATAAGTCTGCGCCTAACACGCGCTGCCGGTTTAGTCTTTTTCCGATTGAAAAAGACACCAGAATTCGATTCTGGGGTATTTTATCCTGAAACCTAAGTAAGGATAAGTCGATGCCTAACACGCATCGCCGGTTAGTTCTTAACCGTCAAAAAGAACCCCCGTCCGCATATTCAACATTGCGGCAGGTTGTTATTAATAACGCCTAAATCCTTGCCTCACACGCGTGGGGAATTTCATCCTGAATCCTAAGAAAGGATATGCCGACGCCTAACACGCGTCGCCGGTTTAGTCTTTTTCCGATTGAAAAAGACACCAGAGTTTGATTCTGGGGAATTTTATCCCGAAGCCTAAGTAGGGATAAGTCAGCGCCTCACACGCGTCGCCGGGTAGCCTATTCCCGTAACAATGGCGAAGTCTATGTATTCGAATTCATAGCACAAAGTCTCAGAGAATTCAATCTCTGAGCACAACGTTACATGCGAACGGATTTAAACAATCCGCATGCTAGCCCGACTCAAACGGTAGTCGGTAAAGGCTAATCAAATCCGTTTAAGGCTGGGGGTTAGCTAAAAACCCTAAAGTCAACGCCTAACACGCGTCGCCGGGTAGCCTATTCCCGTAACAAGTGGTAAAGTCTACATATTCAAAGTTGTAGCACAAAGTCTAAAGGAGTTCATTCCTTTAGCACAACGTCACATGTGGAACGGATTTAAACAATCCGCATGTAAGCCCGATTCAAACGGTAATCGGTAAGAGCATGTCAAATCCGTTGAAGGCTGAGGATTTGCCAAAAATCCTAAGTCAACGTCTCATACACGTTGCTGTTTAGTCTTTTCACAGGAGAAAGACGAAGTCTATGTATTCGAAGTCGTAGCACAAAGTCTAAGGGAGTTCATTCCTTTAGCACAACGTCACATGCGGAACGGATTAAAACAATCCGCATGCTAGCCCGACTCAAACGGTAGTCGGTAAAGGCTCATCAAATCCGTTGATGGCTGAGAATTTGCCAAAAATTCTATGCATGCGAGTCATTGACGTATCAACTTTATGAGTTGGTCTCGTGACTTGAGCATCCAACAACTTTGGGATAAGATCCACGCTCCAACACCTTAAGAGCTTAAACTGTGTATACTCCAGCAGACGTACGAGTATAAACTGTGTCAGACGTCGAACAATACGTCACAATGAAGCCTGGACGCCGGACAACGCGTCGCAATGAAGTTTAAACGCCGGACAACGCGTTGTAAACAAGGATTCAACGCAGTCAATCGATGATCAGTTCTGTGTTGAAGCAGCAAACTCGAGCTAAAAAAGCAAGAAATCAAGGATCGACTTCAAAGTTCGAAATTCCGACAACGGTCAGACAATAAATACAGCACCGGAATCCTCACAGGCGTTCTACAAAGCACTGAATGACCTGGTGGAATTGAAGGAATCCAGAACAGAAGCCATTCCAAAGTCCCGTTACACCGACTGAAGGTTGGGACAATCACATCCAAAGTATTCCAGACTCTTCTATAAAAGAACGAGGCTGAAATACTTTGGAGGGGGTATCTGTAGGCGTATAAAATTGCCTATAGGTCCCACGATACAGCTCGACGACGCCGATTCAACAAGCGGACTATCGAGCGACGTATCCAAGCACGACCGTTATCCCGCTAACGCCGAAGCCAAACCTTACGCAACGGAGCAGGTTAACGAGGCAACGAAGCCAACAAATCGCACCCCAGCATTGGAACGCATCCACTCGCACGCGGAATCAAACCAACGTTTCGGGGAATCACCGAGTCATCTAAACAAGAGCGAACTCGGTGATATGACGATCGAATCAAGATCGGTTTCGGACTCGAACTCAGAAGTGGGTTTACTGCCAAATCAGGAATCGGATCAAAACGAATCGAATCCGAACAAGTCAACCACACAACCGAATCGGAACCCGAACGACGGAACCCGAACAACGGAGAACCGGAAACACCGAAAAACCCGAACGACGGACGAAACGAACACCTAAGGGGGCTCGGCTTGGCCGAGCCACCCACAAGTGGCTCGGCCAAGGCCGAGCCACCTGTAGGTGGCTTGGCCAAGGCCGAGCCACCCACAGGTGGCTAGGCCAGTTCTGTGCCCGAGGCACAGTCTCGAGCGCCTATAAATAGGCCTTTGGTTCATTCATTCAAGAGGTTGGATTTTGGAGGAGGCGAAGCCCTGCTGGATTGAAGACTCAGATCTAAACAAAGATCCAAACTTTGAAGGCTTCGGAGACTTGGAATTCCAGATCTGGTGCTCAGTGAACGTCAACGTCAAACAAGGCAGGAGTTCGAGAGGATCGGATCTGAGATCTACACGATTTTCCTCCGGATCTAAGCTTGGTTCTTAGATCCCGAGAAGAGTCTCGAATTCGCTTGGTCGATTTCGACACTTGGGCTACTATTTCCTTGGTGAATTAGTACCCCACTCGGCTATTATTTCCTTCGTGAGATAATACCCGTCATATCGTGTAGATCCGACCGGATCAAGATCACGCGGTGGTCCACGGCAAATAACCCCGGCGCAGGCAAAGAACCCACACAAAGCGAGTGACCGCAAAACAGGAGCTCGCGATTCGTTCGACATAAAAGGAAACAAATTGTAATCTTTCTTTTCTTATTTTTGATTGTTATTGTAACCGGATCTTATAAAAAGACCGGATCTTTGTAACGCATAAAGTTGTTAACTGAGATAGCAATGACATCAATGAAGAAAGACTCGATTTTTCCCGCGAACAGTCACGCCACTGCGTCAACCTATCCTCCATCTGAGAGGATGCAAAAGAGGAAGCTCCACCAGCCTTCAACTCCCTCAGCTCTCGGATCTCTGACTCCAAAACAGCGAATTCAGCAGTGAAGGAATCGGCCAACTCTGGGTGTCCTTCTTCCCTCATCATCATCATGTGGCGAGAAAAAGAACGCCTGAACTGATCGAAACAGTATTCTCTATGAAGAAGCTTCTCGATCATGCCGTTATAAAAGGCCGTGAAAAAGCCAAGATCCATACGAAAAACGTCTCTGTCTGGATCGGTATCGACCAAAAGAGCGTGGACACGCTCGTATAGAGGGGATCGGGATCCTACAAACAACAAGAAGGGGAAGCTAAGGGACTATCAAATACAATCAGAAAACCCGAAGGGGAAGTTCGAGGTATACTTATGCCGGCGGAAGTCCCCTCGGGTTGAGATCCGACAGACTCCGAAGTAACGACAGGATTGGTCATGGAGGGTATATCAACCCCCGTGGGCAAGTCAGTCGTACCACTCGGCGGAGGTGGGAAAACGCCCGAAGCTATGGTGGTATTAGGCACAGCGCCTGGTCCTATAGTTACACTTCTTTATTAGTCAAAATGGAAATTTAGACAAGTAAAGAAAAGTGGGATCGGATATATACCTGTGAATGAATCACTCCCAAAGAGTGGTCTCACAGTCCCTCCGGAAGTC
Source organism: Asparagus kiusianus (assembly GCA_022839385.1). Lineage (NCBI taxonomy): Eukaryota > Viridiplantae > Streptophyta > Magnoliopsida > Asparagales > Asparagaceae > Asparagus > Asparagus kiusianus. Next base: position 30,569 of record BQKN01059002.1, on the reverse strand, counting down.
TGTTCGGCCAACATGTCGGCCAATAATCCAGCATCAGGTTTAGAGAAACTGGGTACAGGAGCATGCCCCTGTCCCTCGAAACCTGTATCCGGAAAAGCTCCATCCTCAGCTGGCTTTTCCATCACGACATCTGCAAGACAACCGAAATGTTGGAAAGATGTATAAGGAAATAGGGAAGAGGGGAAAAGAAATACCTGCAGCATGAGCAGAAGATTCTCTTTCCCCAATATCAGCGCTTGGATTCGTCAGATATTCTGAAAGAAAGCAAAGCGCGAAATAAGCATGAATTCCTTAACTACGGAGGAGGGTATCATCGAATGGAGATGTACCTGAATATGGGACGGTGGGCTCAACATTACTCGTCGGCTCAAGATCAATGTTTAGATCAATGCCCAAGGAGCCGTCATGAAGGGCGTCGCACATCTGCTGCATGAAGCAGTCCATGTTATCAGATCCAGGAAATACTGGATCCGGTGGAAGCTCGCCCTCTTCAAAGAACCCTTCCTCTCCATCGGCAACGTCTCCTAAATCTGCTCCACAAGGACGCTGACCGACAGATGGTTTGTGAGCAGTCTTCTTCCTCTTCGAAGTACCAGCCCTCCTGGAACCAACAGGTCGGTCATGCACGGACTCGCTACACGTGGGAGCTCGGTCGTCGGGTCCCGAGCTCGTATAACGGGAAGCAAGTGGCCCATGATCGACGACAGTCCTACCTGAAACGATAACGTTCATTTCATTAGATGAACGAGATATTTCGTTGATACCAATTGGAGTTGAGAAAGAAAATTAAAGGATATGACAAACCTGCACCAAGTTCTGCTTGGTCGGTGTCTATATCCGCATACTCCTCCTCAGAGGTCTCATCCTCATCACTCGTAGGAAGGAGCTCTTCATCATCTTTGCTGGAGAGAGAGGGTTTGGCAGGTCTCTTCCTCTGCTTCTGAGCAAGCTCAGCCTTACGAGCAGCCATCATGGCAGCCTGGACCGAGTGATCGGACTGTAACTCTGAAAGGCTCCTCACACCTATGAATTCATGGGCAGAAAGGAACCACTTGCAGCTGAGGAAAGTAATCATCGGCTTACGCCTATACGAGGGGAGAGCAAAGTGGGCTCCGGTGCAGCCCACCATAGTCCACAGCCATGCTCGTACACCGTCAACGAGTCCTCCCTCAACCTTCAAACCACGGCTGGGATTCCCAACATATAGTTGGTCATAGCCGAACTGACGAGCAAAACGGCAGGGGAGGTAAGGCTCTATATGGCATCGGTTCTTCACCCGGAAGACAAGATACCCAACGCGGATGCTTACCAACCAACGGAAACAACCAATGTCGAGGATGGTTCGGTCACTCCTGGGTTTCTCCTCATCGGTCAACACGTCGCCATAACGACCCGAAAACTGAGGGAAACACTTGAAGAACTCCCAGCTCTTGCGAACTTGAAGTGCCTGCTGAACGTCATCGAACTTCTTTGCAAGCCATTTGCTCTTCTCCAACAGCTGCATGTATGGGACGGGGACATCAACAACGCTGGGCGCCGACATCAAACCCGGACGATGAAGAACGAGCCACGCCATCAGATATGCGTAGGGAAGCTCGACCTTAGGACAGATAAGCTCAGTAGATGGCTCGGGACCCACCTGAGTAAAACTACTGACCACGCTCCTAAGCCCGCAATGGATGCTGGCAACCATCGCTGGGAGCAGAGAAAGTTCCCTCCCATAAGCTAGCTGAACCGTGGGGAAGAGCACTTCAAGAGGCAAAGCATCTGAAGCCTGGTGCGGAACAACGCACTTCTTCAACCAGAGGGCAAGATAGCCTGCTAACAGAGACCGAGGCTCGATGGACTTCTGCGCACGTCGGAGGAACGAACGAAACTTAGTCCTTGCAGGAAAGGCTCCCTCAGCTCTGGCAATGGTATAGGACCGAGCCTCGCTCTTCTCCATCAACTCGTTAATGGTGGTGACGGTCAAGACATCTAGCTCACGGATGGGCCCGCTGGAATCACCCTCCAAATTCTGGAACAAATATGAAGCAAACTGCTTCAAGCTGACCTTTTTCTTCGTCTTGGCTGGAGGAGAACTCTGGATCAAGGAGGTGTAATAATGACAGGTGAGATCCCAGAGAGTGTCATACATATCGGGATTATCTTTCTTCAACCATCCCAACTACTGGTTCGAAGGAAAATACTCCTGATATGGGCAATCTCCCATCGGAAGACCGGAAACCTGATGCATCTCATGGAGGGCCAACCCTAGCTCCCCGTCGCTGGTCAGAAATGTGTTGCTATCAGGCATATACGTCTCCAACAACGCCAAAAAATGGCGGCAGCTAACTGGGAGTCCATACATGGTAGCTCGTATAGGTACATACAAGCCACTACTCTTCAGATCCTTCTCCCAGCGCCCCAAGACGTAACCGGTCATGCGGGGCCACCATCCCTTGGCTAATGAAGAAGCCCAACCATAGCACCGGTAGTCTGGTAGAGGCAGCCTTCTCCCAAGGAGAGCCAGACGGTTCCTCACAGTAGAAGCAGCTGCGAACACCTCGCCTGGGGGTGCAGTGTCAAGACCCATGATCCCGGGTCGAAGGCCACGAACATGATGATATCCGCCAGAACCAGGAGTCTTGCCATGAGAAGCATACCCGCACTGAACTCGTTCAGCGTCATCAGTGAGGTGCCAAGACATCCGTCGCTCCACGGCCTGTCCTTCCAGATGAGTGAAGGAACAGTGACGAGGAACGGAGGGAATGTACAAAAGAGCTCCCTCATCAAGAGTCAGCCAGTGCTCCTCGGTGAGAGCCAATGTGGCGGGATCCTCGGTATGATCTCCAAACAGAAAATCCGGCTTCTTCAAAGCCTGAGTAGACGAAGAATTCGCGGTAAGGGGAGCATCGGTGATAAGTTGGCGTAAACAGTGACGCCCTCCATCCCGTATCAAGCGACAGGATTCGTCTGAACGATCTCTGTCGAACTGCGGGAGCGGATCAATAGCCTGCCTAATAGAAGCCGAAGAGAAAACCTCACGGCTGCAACCGGTATTCGCATGAGAAGGAAGGCTACCACCAGGAAACTCGACTACAACAAGTCACAAAGCATAGGGTCAGAAAATCTATCCCATAAAGGTGAGATGAGATTATTCATGGGATAATTGGAGAGACGATTTCGAGGGACCTACACCGAAAGGACGGTGTGCATCATCACGTGAATAAGCATGATAACACACACCGACCTGTAAGGTGTAAGACGACACGATATCGCCCCAATATACCCGAAAACTTGAATTGGCTAAGCAAAAAAAGTCCGAAACCTTAACCCCCGCGTGAGGGGTATCGGTTGTTCCTTCATGACACGCGATGAGGTCAATCCGGGATACAGAAAATATAAATTCTCACCCCCAAAGAAAGAGGCCGCTGGGGAAGATGTCGAAGGAGCCTCTTCCTCGCTATGCTGCGAGCGGGAGCGACTCCTGGAAGGTCGAGATTGACGGGGAGACATCGCAAACCTGCAATAAGAGGCAGTATATCAGGTACAATATGCAGACACGAAATATTGAAAAGGGAAATTAAGCACTTGAACTAAAATCCTATAAATAAATAGGATTTTATAGTTGAAGTCTAATTAAACCTACAAATTTCGTGCGCGCGAAACGATAATTGTCGTTTTCGCGGTGAATTTTGGTGAAATACCCAAAATATCCCCCGTGTTCAAGGCCAAATTCAGGTCAAGGACACGCGTGATCTGGGTCATGGTCATCATGTTTGATCATCTAGCACCCCGATATCCCATAATTTTGGTTAAATTTTGCGAATAAGCCCTTTTGCAGAATTTAGCCAATTTTACATAAAAAATCCCTCTACAAATGTTTCGTTTGGTTGCCACATGCCTCTACCAAAATTTGATCACAAGTTTGTGGTCTAAACCCCTTGGATTTCAGTCTCAAATTCGCTGCCCTTTTGCAAATAAGCCCCTCCAAAACATTTATGGGCTATTTTGCAAATAAATCCCTCAAACAACTCTTTGATCCTCTTGCATAAAGCACCCCTCACCATTTTTCATCAAATGGACATAAATCCAAGCCCCAAAATTTTAGTTCCAAATTTGCATAAAAAACCCCCACGAATTTTGCAAATAAGCCCTCCAAATTCAACCATGTTTCCTCTTTTGCACAAAACACCCCAAAAAACATTGTGCATACACAACCCCTAGCCTACTAAAAACATAAAGATGCAATCTTTACAACAAAATAAGGGGATTGTGAAGAGGAATTTACCCAAATCAAGAGGTTGGAAACCCTAGTTCCAAGGGTCAAATCTTGAGCTTGAAAGGGAGATGAACCCTAGCTTTGAGAGAGGAGAAGCTCTTGGCCAATGGGTATCCACCAAAATCCGAGCTTGCCTAAAGATTGATGGGTTCTTCAATGGAGGAAGTTTGTTTGAGGAAGAGGAAGAACAAAACCGAAATAGATGGGGGGAACTCGGTTTTGGGAGAGAATCCTCTTTGAAATTTGAATTAAAGAGGGGAGGAACAAAACAAAAATGGGAAAAAGACAAATGAAAGGGGGGGACCGCAAAAAAAAGTCAAACACCCCTAGGGGTGTCTCGGCAAAACCGAGACACCCCAAGGGTGTCTCGGCCTTGCCGAGGCACCCCGGGGAGTTTCGCCCGGGTTTTGACCCCCGAACGATTTTTTGATACCCCGAATGACATTCTTACCCCCCGATGTTTCCACAATAGTTGATTTTCTTCGCCGACGGTTGAAAATATGGATGAATTCCACAAGTCAACTTTTGACGGTTTGAAACCCTAAGCTGGACGCCGGTCAACGCGTAACCCTAGGTCAACGCTGGACAGCGCGTTGCGACAAAAGTCAACACGTTGCGACAAAAGTCAACGCGTGACGACAAAAGTCAACCCATGCGGATTTGAAACCCTAGGGTAGACGCCGGTCAACGCGTAACCCTAGGTCAACGCCGGACAGCGCGTGCCACAAAAGTCAACACGTGACGACAAAAGTCAACGCGTGACGACAAAAGTCAACCCATGCGGATTTGAAACCCTAGGGTAGACACCGGTCAACGCGTAACCCTAGGTCAACGCCGGACAGCACGTTGCGACAAAAGTCAACACGTGGCGACAAAAGTCAACGCGTTATGACAAAAGTCAACCCATGCGTATTTGAAACCCTAGGGTAGACGCCGGTCAACGCGTAACCCTAGGTCAACGCCGGACAGCGCGTTGCGACAAAACTCAACACGTGGCGACAAAAGTCAACGCGTGACGACAAAAGTCAACCCATGAGGATTCGAAACCCTAGGGTAGACGCCGGTCAACGCGTAACCCTAGGTCAACGCCGGTCAGCGCGTTGCGACAAAAGTCAACACGTGGTGACAAAAGTCAACACGTGACGACAAAAGTCAACCTACGCGGTTCGAAACCCTAGGGTAGATGCCGGTCAACGCATAACCCTAGGTCAACGCCAATCGGTGCATTGCAACAAAAAGTCAACATACAGTGATCCGAAACCCCAAGTCAACACGATATGACAGGGATAGTAAGTTCAAAAGTCAACTCAATGACACGAGCCAAACTCAACTCACCAGCTGTAGACTCGAGACTCCGTCGACGGCCAGGCGATAAACGCAGCGCCGGAACAACTTCGGTTATTCGACAAAGCACCGGATAAACCGAAAATCGAAGGAGCCAAGAGTTGAAGCGAACCACAGGTCCCTTATGCCGACTGAAGGCTGGACCAATCATATCCAAAGTATTCCGGTCTCTTCTATAAAAGAAACGAGTCCGAAACACTTTGGAGGGGGTATCTGTAGGCATCGAAAATTGCCGATAGGTCCCCGCAAACAGCTCAGTGTTAACGAGCGACGATGAACGTCACTACCCGGTCCACAAGAGTTCTATTGACGTCGGTGAGCGCCTGAAGCGAATCGACGGACTACGTGAGCTGACAGAATCTCAGAACAACGGGGATATGGACTGACCGGAAACCCCGTGACCGCTGCAAACGGACCAACGCCCGTCGTGTCCTGTTCGCCCCACTGATAATCCAACCATCAAGATTTGCAGAGCTTTTCGTCAGAATTCCAACGCATCCGAAATTAATTAAATCCGAGTTGGAACGACGAATCAACGGCAGAACAACGGCGGACGGTCTCGGACTGAACCGAGGCACCCGGCGGTGTCCCGGCGAGGACGAAACACCCAAGGGGTGTCTTGGCAAAGCCGAGACACCCCAGGGGTGTCTCAGCCAGGCCGAGACACCCCAGGGGTGTCTCGGCCTGGCCAAGACACCCCCGGGGTGTCTCAAGGTGGTTACACACCGAAACACCTTTTTTGGGGTGTCTCAAGGCGGTTACACGCCGAAACACCTTTTTGGGGGTGTCTCCAAGCGGTTACACGCCGAAACACCTTTTTGGGGGTGTCTCCAGGTTGTTACACGGCGAATAGCCTTTTTGGGGGTGTCTCCAAGTTTTTACACGCCGAAACGCCTTTTTTAGGCAGCCCCTAGGGTCTCCTCTTGCCTATAAATAGGACCCTTGGGCATTCATTTTGAAGATCTGGAAATTTGGAGAGCATAGGCGAAGCCCTGCTGCAGCGACGAGTGATCGAGCCCTCTACAGCAAAGGAGTCTTCTTCTTCATTCACCATCTCTTTTTCCTTAGTGTTGCCCCTTAGCGGTGATACTAAGAAGAGCTAGTGTCTCGTTTTAGCCGAGATATACGCTTCAAAACTTCTAGATCTCACGCGGATCGACGAAGTTCTGTTTCTATATCCCTCCGCGGATAGACGAAACTCTGCCGGATTCTTCCGGAACGGATCTGATTGACCGGCGGTCCACGGATATCAACTTCCCCGTCACAGGCAAAAGACCCACGCAAGCGAGACCGCACCAAAACGGGATCTCGTGTTTATTTTCGATAAAGTTGTAATCTTTGTTTCGTTGCACAAGTAGATCTTATAAAAAGATCGACTTTTCATTTGATTTTTGTTGTAACGTCTGAAGTTGTAACAGATCTCAAAGCAATGAAAACAGCAACTTTTCCCGAAAACACTTGGTGAGACGTACCCTCTGGGATCATAAGAATTTCGAGTTCAACCGGCGTTTTCCTCATTTTCCCAAGACCAGCTATGACCAAGCTACAGTAGACGAATCCAATGGTCAGGGCTACCCTGCCCTATCACTTGGTTGCTTCACATGGCTCCTGAACATTCGTCCCAGGTATCTCCTTTACCGCTTCGGCCCCGTGTGTGTATCAGACCCCTATCTGCCTTGTCGCTTTGCCCGCCAAGTCGGTTATGACCAGTTGTACATTGGCAACCCAACACCCAATTACAATATGAGGGTTGTAGCCTAGTTATCGGAGCAAGGGCTTGGTATTGGACCGTCGTTGGTGGTACATGTGCTCATTTCTCAGTCCCACAACAGGATCCTCAGCCCCGAACAACACTTGCTTATTGCAAGTGGCATTGCATGGAGAATGTGGTGATGCCAAACTTCAATATCAATTCATCAGGACTATGCTTCTTTCGATGTCACTATAGATCCGGGAACACTTCTAATAGGAGTCGCATACCGGGACATAAAGAATTCTTATATGCCAAAGAAAATGTCGGTGCAGAAGAGTCCCGACCTTCTAGTCCTCATGAGACTCAAGAAGAGGTGGATGCGGCTCTGGATGAGAGCACACTTCTGAGATCTCCGCATGTTGATGAATACGGGAGTAATATACCCGCCGCTGCTGAGGAGGATAAGGTTGTTGGAGCAGAAGCTGCTTTTGGCGAATTTAGGGATCCCGTTCGTGCTGATGAGCCATTTGAGACCTTTCAGCATGAGGCTTCTGAGAGTAGACTCTCCCTCGACAATCCATTGAAGCTGTGCTTAGGGAACCTAACCCCACCATGGGACCCATTGGTATGCTAGTTTTAACTTTGAATTGTCATTTTGTTGATGTTTGTCCTCTGACATTCCTTTCACAGAATGAGTTGAAGGAGCTGAAGCTTCAAGGCAAGTCGGGGAGAAGTCCAAGGGGCTAGGACTTATGTGAAGAATTAAATGTGTCATGAAAAGGCCAAGGCGAGAAGTTCCAGTAGTGATCTCTCCTCCCGTTGGACCAAATGGGGCTGACACGGAGTCAGTGTCTGAGGATGACGTTCCATTATCTCAACTCCATGTAAGATTGCACTCTGAACTAAGTGTAACTACAGAGGACGCTCCCGTTACCCTTGTTATTCTAACCAAAGATGAGGTTGCTCCGAGAACAACCATTAGGACAAGAGCAGCTACGTATACAACTATTTCTCTCGAAACAACTGTTGAACCTGAAGTTATTTTGGGTGTAGCTTTCAGAACCGAGGCTGAAATAACTACGAGTGTTGTGCTCGACAACTCTATCGCCTCAACAAAAACTCTCACTCCGACATCATCCATGTTTGCTGCTATTCCTACCACTATCGTTGCCACTTCTACAACCGTTGTCACTGCTCCTACAACTATTGTGGCAACCACTGTGTTCACCTCATCAGGAATAACGGCTATGTCTGCTGGTCAGTCTGAAGCGGTGCCTTCCCATGTTACACCCTCTTCTTCTTTTGACTTGTCAAAAGAATTTAGGGTGTCGATGGTCTGGAATAATTTCCTCACCATTCTAAGGGAATTCCCTACTCAGGTATTGGATCATGGTGAGAATTTTGCTAGGATTAAAGCTGTGCTGGAACCTCTTTTGCATGTGATGCAGAACTTGACTAGCGATATAGCCACGCTGCCATACTGGATGCATTTGGTAAAGGTTGAAAGCCTTTTCAAAAAGTGGCAAGATCGCTGCAATCAGTCCTTACTCCCATGGCTGAAGAACGCGCTATGCAACTCTTGAGGCACATGGATGATTCTCTATTTGATCTTGAGCGCCAAGTGCTTGAGGAGAAGCAAAAGGTCAAAAAGCTCGGTGAAATCAACGAAAAATTGTCCAGCGAGAAGAAAAAGGTCTCTGATGCTAAACGCAACTAGCAACGCTTAGTCGAATCTTATAGAGCTACGCTTGTTGACCTCTAGGCTAAGCTGGAAGAAGCGGAGAATGAGTTAAAGAGTGCAACAGAAATGTGGCAAACCTTGGCAACCCAGTAGGCAAAACATCAAACACTGCTTCAGATTGAGTTTGATGATTTGGAGAGGCTAAGCAATATCGTAAGTAATGTGAAAGTATCTTTTGATGATGATCTGCACAAGCAAGCGATGGCTGAGGTTGAAATAACACACCAAGAATCCATAGGCCAACTTGCTGTGGAAATCCGCCAAATTGTTGAACATTTGCAATGATATTTTATCAATACAGTTGTGATTTTATTAGTCAACTTTCTCCTTTGTGCACTTTGGTTCTTCTTTAATAAAGTTCCTTAGTCGCGCAATGCATAAGACTTGTCTTAACGAGTCTCAACACTTAGAACTTTTAAAGACGTCATGACGAACTCCATAATTCTGATGTGAGCTTCAACGAACTTCATTATTTCAAAAATTGCGAGATAAATGTCGCAAACCAAGTCTTAGAATTTTAAGACGAGGTTCGAAACGGTGTTAATCAACATGAGCTGACATCTCGACCGAGTTATAAGACGAGGTTCGAAGTATCTCATCTAGTACTTGATTGAGATAATAACATTCATCTGTTTTGAAATTACAGACGAGGTTTGACTTATTCCAACTAGATCTCGATTATCGAACTTGGTTGAAACAGTGACTGTAGGCATCAAAAATTGCCGATAGGTCCCCGCAAGCAGCTCAGTATTAACGAATGACGATGAACGTCACTACCCGGTTCACAAGAGTTCAATTGACGTCGGTGAGCGCCTGAAGTGAACCGACGGACTACATGAGCCGACAGAATCTCCGAACAACGGGGATACAGACTGACCGGAAACCCCGTGATCACTACAAACGGACCAACGCCCGTCGTGTCCCGCTCGCCCCACTGATAACCCAACCATCGGGATCTACAAAGCTCTTCGTCAGAATTCCAACGCATCCGAAATCAAACAGATACGAGTTCGGACGAAAAGTCAACAGTGGAACAACGGCGGACAGTCTCGGACTGAACCGAGGCACCCGGTGGTGTCCCGGCTAGGTCAAAACACCCGAGGGGTGTCTTGACAAAACCAAGACACCCCAGGGGTGTCTCGGCCAGGCCGAGACACCCCAAGGGTGTCTTGGCCTGGCCAAGACGCCCCGGGGGTGTCTCAAGTTGTTTAGAACGGCGAAATGCTTTTTGGGGGTGTCTCAAGTTGGTTAGAACGGCGAAATGCTTTTTGGGGGTGTCTCAAGGCGTTTTACACGCCTAAATGCTTTTTGGGCAGCCCCTAGGGCCTCCTCTTGCCTATAAATAGGACCCTTGGGCCTCATTTTTGTGGATCTGGAAATTTGGAGAGCTAAGGCGAAGCCCTGCTGCAGCGACGAGTGATCAAGCCCTCTACAGCAAAGGAGTCTTCTTCTTCATTCACCTTCTATTTTTTCCTTAGTGTTGCCCCTTAGCGGTGATACTAAGAAGAGCTAGTGTCTCGTTTTAGCCGAGATATACGCTTTCAAAACTTCTAGATCTCACGCGGATCGACGAAGTTCTGTTTCTATATCCCTTCGCGGATAGACAAAACTCTGCCGAATTTTCCCGGAACGGATCTGATCGACCGGCGGTCCACGGATATCAACATCCCCATCACAGGCAAAAGACCCACGCAAGCGAGACCGCACCAAAACGGGATCTCGTGTTTATTTTCGATAAAGTTATAATCTTTGTTTCGTTGCACAAGTAGATCTTATAAAAAGATCGACTTTTCATTTGACTTTGTTGTAACGTCTGAAGTTGTAACAGATCTCAAAGCAATGAAAACAGCAACTTTTCCCGAAAACAAGCTGGCGACCATAGTGGGAGCCGCCGATCTCGCTACCGAGATCGCCGTGACGCAACCGGCATTCAAGATCCGGGTGAATGAAGAGATCGAATACGAGTTCGATCAGCAGAAGTTTGAAGAGTACCTCTCTTCCTCCTCCTCCAGATCCGCCTCTCCAAATAGGCACGGGAAGACTCCGTCTCCCAAAAGGGCTCGTGGGATTTCCAACTCCTCAATCCAAGATCCCGCCGCTGCAGCACTCGTACCACACAACGTCCCCGCGTCGTTCAGTGTGGTTGAGGCTACAGATCTGGCTCTCCTGTCCGCCACAAAGGCGATTGATGATGCTACTCCAGTTCTGTCAAAGAGGGCTCGCCAAAGACGGCGTCAACGCCTCGCCCTACAACAAGCCAAAGCTGCTGAATCAATGGATGGGATCCGCTACAATGAGGATCTAAAGTCCAGGTACCGCCGAGAACAACAACGGCAAACAATCAACTCCTCCTCCTCCAAAACAGAAGCGAACGAATGGGTTCGCGTCAAGAGGAATCGCTCCACCCTTGAGGAGTGAATCAAGAAGCGTCGGGCGCTGCTTGCGCATGCCCGACTCCTCCTAAAGAAGGCGGAGGAGATGCAGCAAGAAACGGCGGTCAAAAAGCCATCTACAAGCAGATTGGTGTGGGTTCCCAAATCAAAACCAGCACCTCCAGCGAAGAAGGGTGGAGTTATCGCCCGAAGTTCCTCCAAACCAGATCATGTTTCTCCTATTCCGGCACCTTCAACGGGGCCAGGTAAGAACGGGGATCATTCAAGATCCCAGGTTCCTTTGATAGGTCACCTCGGTCCTTTACCAGAAAACCGAGGTAGAGTACCTGTCAAAGAACGACTGGGACCATTGAAAGGTCCCCAAGTTATAAATCAGACCGGGGGTCGAATTAATCCCCCCAAGAAAGATGACAAAGGGAAAGCCCCTATCACCGACCGCACCGGGTTGCGAGTCGAAGTAAAAGAGCCCGTTCAGTTCCTACGCTCACAAAAGCGTAAACTTGAACGGGCCACTCTTGAGAAAACTAACAAAACTTTGCATTCCCAAAGGGAAGCATACTCATCAGATGATGATGGTGTTATACCGGGGAACACATACCAACACTCTATAGGTTGCTCCAGTTATCAAACTGATGAGTTGTACTATAGAGCTGGGGGTATGGAAAAATCTCGAAAGAGATATGTGCAGGACATGGAGTCTCGCTGCCCGTGCGCCAATATAATCAAAGTGGTGCTGTTAGAATGCTGTTGTGCTCAGATCCCAAGGAGAGTCTCGGTGTTCGAAAGAATTTCCACACCGAAATGCTTCCACAAGAAGAAATTCGTCCGCCAAGAAGACGAATATCCAAGAGTGTTGGTTAACATGACCGGCAGAGGGGGATCAACACAATACTTTAGCATAGATCAGCTTGCCGAGGTATCCCGATGCATGACGCGGTTGCCACCAGGAACCAGGGGCCAGAAGAATTACCGAAGGGTACAAAAGGGGCTCTCTTTAGAAGAAGAGGAATCAGATGCTGATTCGGATTCTTGCTCTGCTGTTGCATCCGATGACACGGCTTCGAGTGCAGGCCAACCTTATGAATCGCTCATGATCAGCGCTGAACAAGTGTCTAAGATACTTGAAGAGGCTCTGTCTAAGCAGAAGGAGAGCTTCAAGTTTGAAATGGAGATGGCCATGCAGCGAATGAGGGAGATGCACGACCAACAAATTGCGGCGCTGACGGTTCACCAACCAGAGCCTAGTCGACGCAATCAAGATGAGACTGAGCGGGAAGGAGATGACGTCAACATCCCTCCCCTCAACAACGACAATGGGGGTGGTCCCGTGGATGACAACGCAAAAGAGGACCACGTCACCTCTCCTCAAAGACACTCGAAGGCAGAGACGAGTGAAGACAGGAAGATGAAGGACTTGGAGAGCAAAATCAACGCGTTGATGAACGCTCAAGAAGTGAAAAGATCCGGCATACCCTGTCCTTACCCAAGGGAGTGGGAATCGATCCCGTATCCGGCTAAGTTTAATTTAATTAACTTTACGCCATTTGATGGGAAGGGTTCCCCTACCCAACATTTAATATATTTCAAGTCTCATTTAGGAATCATTTTCGGAAATGAGCCTCTTATGGGGCGGTCATTCGTCGGCACTCTTCGCGGAGCAGCCTTCGATTGGTATCGCCGTCTCAAGCTCGGGAGTATCAGCAACTGGGACGACGTTGAGGATATGTTCTTAACAAATTTTTTCGATGACGACACCGAAATTTCGATCGGCACACTATTCGACGAAAAGCAGAAGAGTGGTGAGACGGTCGAAAACTTTGTCAAGAGATTCCGTAACAAAGCTATGAATTGCAGGGATCCAGTCAACGAGGATTTTATTCTCGAGACTTGTCACAACAATCTGACGTTGGACATCCTCGAAGCCATGGGAATGGCGCCACCAAAGACCTGGAAGGACCTGAAGGTGCGGGGAGAAAGAGCTGAGCGATTCCTCAAGAGGAAGAAGGCTGAAAGAGGGCAAATACCAAATAATGCCTCACAACTGAACTTTGCCCCTGTAGGCGTCAAAAATTGCCGATAGGTCCCCACAAACAGCTCAGTGTTAACGAGCGACGATGAACGTCACTACCCGGTTCACAAGAGATCAATTGACGTCGATGAATGCCTAAAGTGAATCGACGAGTTACGTGAGCCGACAGAATCTCAGAATCAAGAGGATACGGATTGACCGAAAACCCCGCGATCACCACAATTCGACCAACGCCTGCCGTGTTCTGAGCATCCCACTGATAATCCAACCATCAGGATCAACAGAGCTCTTCGCCTGAATTCCAACGCATCCGAAATCACTCAGATCCGAGTTCGGACGAAAAGTTAACGAAGAATCAACGACGGGACAACGGCAGAACAACGGTAGCACCTCGGACCAGACTGAGGCACCCAGGGGCATCCCGGCGAGGTCGAAATACCCGAGGGGTGTCTTGGCAAAGCCAAGACACCCTAGGGGTGTCTCGGCCCTCTCCGGCCCCCCCTCTCTCCATTTGGCTATAAATAGCCCCCTAGGGCCTTCATTCAAGGGGCCTTGGTTTTGGAGCTCTGATTTTGGATCTTGGGATTATCCTCGAGATCTGAAATTTTAGAGAAGAGCGGCGAAGCCCTGCCGGAGCGAGGAGTCAGAGTTTTCAAGAGAGCGGCGAAGCCCTGCCGAATCGAGGAGTGAGAGTTCTTCATCGACATTTCATTCACCCCCCTTCTTTTTCCTTAGTGTTGCCCCTTGGCGGTGACACTAAGAAGAGCTATTATCTCGTTTTAGCCGAGATATACGCTTATAACCTCTAGATCTCACGCGGATCGATGAGGTTCTGTTTCTATATCCCTTTGCGGATAAACGAAACTCTGCCAGATTTTCCCGGAACGGATCTGAAGAGTCGGCGGTCCACGGATATCAACATCCCCGTCATAGGCCAACAACCCACGCAAGCGAGACCGAACCAAACCGGGATCTCGTGTTTATTTTCGATAAAGTTGTAATATTTTTTTGTTTTCATTTAAAATCTGTTGTAACGATTAAAGTTGTAACAGATCTCAAAAAAGAGCAATGAAAACAGCAACTTTTCCCGAAAACAAGCTGGCGACCACAGTGGGAGCCGCCGACCTCGCTGCCGAGATCGGAGTGACGCAACCGGCCTTCAAGATCCGGGTGAATGAAGAGATCGAATACGAGTTCGATCAGAAGAAATTCGAAGAGTATCTCTCCTCCTCCTCCTCCAGATCCGCCTCTCTGCATCGGCGTAGGAAGAACTCATCTCCCAAAAGGGCTCGCGGGATCTCCAACTCCTCAATCCAAGACCCCACCATTGCTACCACTACGCCCGTACCACGCAACGGCTCCGCGTCGTTCAGCGTGATTAAGGCTGTAGACCCGGCCCTCACAACCGCCATAAAGGCGATAGGTGATGTTGTTCCGACTCCATCGAAGAGGGCGCTCCAGAGACGTCGTCAACGCCTCGCTCAACAACTCGCCAAGGCCAGGGAGTCAAAAGATGGAGTGCGCTATGTAGAAGATTTGAAGTCGAGGCAGCGAAAAGAGCAACGGCAAGTAATCAACCTCCCCTCCAAAACAGAAGCAAGTGAGTGGATCCGCATCAAGAGGAACCGCTCCACGCTCGAGGAGCGAATCAAGAAGCGTCGTGCCTTACTTGCGCATGCCCGACTCCTCCTAAAGAAGGCGGAAGAGATGCAGCAAGAAACGGTGGTCAAGAAGCCATCTACAAGCAGATTGGTGTGGGTTCCCAAAGCAAAACCAGCACCTCCAACAAAGAAGGGTGAAGTTATCGCCCGAAGTTCAGCAAAACTAGATCCGGGGCCTTCAACAGGGCCAGGTAAGAAAGGGGATCATTCAAGATCCCAGGTTCCTTTGACGGGTCACCTCGGTCCCTTACCGGAGAACCGAGGTAGAATACCCGTCAAAGAATGGCTGGGACCATTGAAAGGTCCCCAAGTTAAAAATCAGACCGAGGGTCAAATCAATCCCCCCAAGAAAGATGAAAAAGGGAAAGCCCCTGTCACCGACCGCATTGGGTTGCGAGTCGAAGCAAAAGAGCCCGTTCAGTTTATACGCTCACAAAAGCGTAAAATTGAACGGGCCACTCTTGAAAAATCCAACAAGCCATCTCATCCCCGAAGGGAGGCACACTCATCTGAGGATGAGAGTGTTATGTCGGGGAACACATACCAACACTCTGTAGGTTACTCCAGCTACAAAGCTGATGGGTTGTACTACAGAGCAGGGGGTATGGAAAAGCCCCGAAAAAGATGTGTGCAGGACATGGAGCCCCGCTACCCGTGTGCCAACATGATCAAAGCGGTGCTGTCAGAATGCCGTTGTGACAGTCCCCCAAGAAGAATCTCGGTGTTCGAGAGACTCTCCAAGCCGAAGCATTTCCACAAGAAGAAATTGCTCCGCCGAGAAGACGAATATTCAAGAGTGTCGGTCAACATGACCAGCAGAGGGGGATCAACACAATACTTCAGCATAGATCAGCTTGCTGAAGTATCCCGATGCATGACGCGGTTGCCACCAGGAATCAGGGGCCAAAAGAATTACCAAAGGGTACCAAAGGGGCTCTCCTTAGAAGAAGAAGGGTCAGATGCTGATTCGGACTCTTGCTCGGCGGTGGCATCCGATGACACGGCCTCGAGTGCGGGACAACCATACGAATCACTCATGATCAGCGTCGAACAGGTATCGAAGATACTGGAAGAAGCCCTCGCCAAACAGAAGGAGAGCTTCAAGTTCGAGATGGATATGGCCATGCAACGAATGAGAGAGATGCACGACCAACAGATTGCGGCGCTGACGGTCCACCAAGGAGAGCCCGGTCATCGCAATACTCCGAATCAAGAGGAGGTTGAACGGGAAGGAGATAACGTCAATATCCCTCCAGTCAACAACGACAATGGGGGTGGTCCCGCAGATGATAACGCAAAAGAGGACCACGTCACTTCTTCCCGGAGCCACTCAAAGGTAGATACGGGTGAAGACCAGAAGATGAAAGACCTGGAGAGCAAAATCAACGCGTTGATGAACGCTCAGGAGGTAAAGAGATCCGGCATAACATGTCCCTACCCAAGGGAGTGGGAATCGATCCCATATCCGGCAAAGTTTAATCTAATTAACTTTACGCCATTTGATGGGAAGGGTTCCCCTACCCAACACTTAATCTATTTCAAGTCTCATTTAGGAATCATTTCCGGAAATGAGCCCCTCATGGTGCGGTCATTCGTCGGCACTCTTCGCGGAGCTGCCTTCGATTGGTATCGCTGTCTCAAGCCCGGAAGCATCAACGGCTGGGACGACATGGAGGATATGTTCCTAACAAACTTCTTTGATGACGATACCAAAGTTTCAATCGGCACGCTGTTCGATGAAAAGCAAAAGAACGGCGAGACGGTTGAAAACTTCGTGAAAAGATTCCGGAACAAAGCAATGAATTGCAGGGATCCGGTCAGCGAGGATTTCATCCTCGAAACCTGCCACAATAACCTGACGTTAGACATCCTCGAAGCCATGGGAATGGCGCCGCCAAAGACCTGGAAAGACCTGAAGGTGCGGGGAGAGCGAGCTGAACGATTCCTCAAGAGGAAGAAGGCGGAGAGGGCAAATACCAAATAATGCCTCGCAACCAAACTTCACCCCCAAGGGTAAAGGGAAGGCGCATGCAAATGCTGTGGTTGCAAATCAAGTATTTGAGGTGCAAGCACAACCGCAACAGCCGCAACAGCCGCAACAGCAGCAACAGAGAGCGCCTCAACAATCGAGGTGGCAACAACAGCCCAGAAGCAAAAGGTCGGGGAGCCGAGGTTCCCGAAGGTCTACTCATTCAGGGAAGATGAAGTCCCCGGTATTTTCAAATACCTAATCGAGAACAACAAAATCAAGTTGCCTCCGATTCAGGATCAAGAAGATGCCAAGAGAATCAACGATCCCAAGTACTGCGCATTTCACAGGGCGGTGCACCATCCTACCAAGGTATGCTACGCTCTCAAAGATAAAATTCAGGCCCTAATCGATGTTGGGGTTATTACCATGAAACAGCCCAAAGAGAAGAAGGTGGGTGCAAACACCGTATCCATTAGCTTCGGGTCTGTTCCCTCGAGTTGGTTCCAACACGAGCCGGTGATCAAGGCAGCGGTGAAGACGGTGAATGATGACCCGCACCAACAGCGTCAGAAAGGGCTTGTGCCACACACAGCCCCGAATGACGAGATTTTGTGGGTTCATCCGGACTTGATCGCAGATGAACAGTGGGCCACGACCTCTTCCAAGACGAAAAAGAAGAAGTCAAAGAGAAAGGGGAAATCCTATTGCGGGGCTTCTACTATACCGGGGGTGGATGACGACAGAATTCCGACCTTCCCGCTTTCTGAAGACGAGCAAGAAGCTTTTGCAACCCGAAGCGGGAACGAATATCACTTCAAGTATCCGGATGCTTCCGAGCAGTTGGGTACCAGAACCCCACCTTCCAAGACGCTGGCAGAACTGGGGATTGCAGCAATTCCCCCAACACCAGCCGCTACGGAGAAAATCCCACAGAAGGAGAAAGGGAAGGAGCCTTTACATCAAGAAGTTCAGAACCTGAGGCAGTCTCGCTTCAATCATCCGATTGGGCGAGACAAACCAGGGAATACAAGCTCTCCGCCCCATTTTGACATCATGGCACAATTGGCCAACATCCCGGCTCGCATAACCTTATACGAGTTGTTACATCTTTCGAAGGATACACGGAAAGCACTACAAGAAGCCTTGAGTGATTCCGAAGCCTTCTTGACTCGAATCAAGCCATCTTCCGAAGAACCAGAGTCATCAACCCAACAATGCAATCTGGCGGCGCATCACTTCCCCTGCATCTCTTTCACTAAAGAAGACATGCAAACGAAGAATTCAAAGCATGATAGGCCCTTGTATTTCACCGGGCATATTGGCTCCAGCGTTGTCAACCGGATCCAAGTCGATCCGGGTTCCGCTGTTAGCATCATGCCATTCCGATTGATGCATCATCTCGGAATCCCGACTAGCAAATTAGCTTCCACTGGCACGACGATTTATGGATTCAACACCAGCGGGTCCAAACCCTTGGGGAAGATCCGAATCAAATGCCATATTGGGGATTTGAAGTCGGAAGTTACATGCTATGTGATTGATGCGGAAACTTCCTATAATTTACTGTTGGGTCGACCTTGGATCCACGGTAACCTTATAGTCCCGTCAACTCTACATCAGTGCTTTAAATATGTGGGCACAGATAATGAAGTCAAGACGGTGGTCGCGGATAAGCAACCGTTTAAGGGATTGGAGAATTATTTCACCGATTCCCTTTTATACGGTGCTGAATCCGATACTGAACCATCGGCCCAAGGAACGGACAGTGGAGATGAAGCTGATACCGAACCAGGGTTTGATTATGATGGCGGTTTTGTTTTAAACGACATTGTACCCATTATAATCAATCTTGACGATGATAAATCATCGGAAGATAGTTGTAATTGGCAACTTGCCGAAGAACTATCAATAAACGATGATTTAGAGTACTTGACGGATCTCGATGATATCACTAACGAACTCTATGCTAACCCTGATTTGTATATGCCTCTTCAATCATTTTGTTTGACGAAGAAGCAGGTACACGACCCTTGCGGAACAACGCTTATCATCCCCGCAGGGATTGGGGGTGGAAAGGAGGTCGTCTACGGCAAAGGAAGAGCATCTCCGATACCCGACCACTTCATGGAAGAGGAAGACGACGATGATAAACCGGCCCGTCATCTATCCAGATACGATGCGAAAGCGCGCAACATGATGGAAAGGCACGGGTATGACTTCAAGATCGGAGAAGGTCTTTTCTTTGGTCGAGGTCCATGGGTTCCACCCCGGATGGCCTATGTACCGAAGGGAAAACCCGATGATTATTATCGCCACAAAAGAGGTCTAGGCTATGTCTCATCAGATGATGAGTGTGGCTGGCAAATCATCGACCAAATTGCTAACAAGACTAGGAAGGGATATTCTTCCGACTCTTCGGGTTGGGATTTCGACGCTAGTCTTGGTGAGGTATTTAAGAAGATAATGTCGAACATGACTACAGTTGATCCAGCGACAATGGAAAAAGATGATGAGATGCCGACATGGGAAGACCCGTGGGTTCATCACTTAAGCATGCAGTACGGTGATAGGTTCGAGCAAAGAGAGCCTCCTACCGAAGACCAAGTCGTCCAGGTGAATATGGGAAGCGAGGAGAATCCAAAGCCGATATTCATTAGCGACAGCCTCCTACCTGAGGAGAAGGAGGAGTTGATTTCTCTTATCCGGGAGTACATCGATGTGTTCGCCTGGAATTATGAAGACATGCTAGGTCTCGATCCAAATGTCGCGGTGCATTGTCTCAACATTAAGCCGGATGTCAAACCAGTCAAACAACAACAAAGACGGTTTCGTCCGCAAATGATGGAGGCGATCGAAGCTGAAGTCAAAAAGCTCGTCGATTCGGGATTCATCCGAGAGGAGCAACATCCGGAATGGCTTGCCAATATTGTCCCGGTCCTTAAGAAGAATGGGAAGATCAGGATATGCATCGACTTCAGGGATCTCAATGCAGCCTGTCCAAAAGATGATTTTCCTCTCCCCATCACGGATGTTATCATTGACAATACGTGTGGGTTCGAGAGGATGTCCTTTATGGATGGTTTCTCTGGTTACAACCAGATAAAGATGCATCCAGATGATGAGAAGCACACTACATTTAGAACGCCTCTCGGCGTATTCTGCTACACAGTCATGCCCTTCGGCTTGAAGAATGCAGGCGCTACATATCAGCGAGCTATGTCAAAGATCTTTCAGGAGCATCTCCGAAAGACTGTCGAATGCTACGTGGATGATCTGGTCGTGAAAAGTCGCGATAAGAAAGATCACATCAAAGACTTGAAGACCATGTTCGACTTGATGCGGGCCTATCAGTTGAAGATGAACCCTACCAAGTCTTTCCTCGGAATGTCCAGTGGTAAATTCCTAGGATTCGTCGTCACCACCAAAGGTATTCACATCGATCCGGATAAAGTAAAGGCGATCAATGAATTACAACCTCCGAGAAACCTCAAAGAGCTCAGAGGACTGCAAGGGCGATTGGCTTATATCCGTCGGTTTATCTCAAACCTTTCGGGGAAATGCCAACCGTTCTCCAGGCTCACAAAGAAGGGCGTGTCATTCGTATGGGACGATGCTTGTCAACAGGCATTCGAGGGTATCAAAGAATATCTCTCAAAACCTCCCGTACTCGTTGCACCGAAATCAGGCAAACCGTTCTTGATTTATGTCAAGACGACGAGCCATTCATTAAGTGCATTGCTTGCACAAGATGACGATAACGGTCACGAGCAGGCGGTGTATTACTTAAGCCGAACTATGGTGGGTGCGGAATCTCGATATCCCATGATTGAGAGAGAATGCCTCGCCTTAGTGTTCGCCATCCAGAAGATGCGACATTACTTGGTTGGACAGACCATCTATGTCATCTCCAAAGTTAACCCGGTCCGAGTGTTCATAACTCAACTGGCTTCCATGAGTTGGCGGTTAGCAAAATGGGCTTTACTCTTGTCCCAATACGATCTGCACTTCAAACAGCAGAAGTCAGTAAAAGGGCAAGCTATCTGTGATCTCTTGGCAGCTAATCCAACTACGGACGCCGCCGAGATATATGACGACCTACCTGATGAAACCCACGAAGTCAACGCAACTTCGCACCAACAAGTGTGGCATTTGTACTTCGATGGTGCTTCCCGAGCAGCTAATGTCACAGGTGCTCCTGGATGTTCTAAGGTCTCCTCCGGAGTTGGAGTTGTCTTAGTTTTCCCAGGAAAACATGTGATGCCTCGAGCCTACTCATTAACTGAGCCGTGCTCGAATAATGTAGCAGAGTATAACGCACTGATTATAGGGCTCAATTTCGCTAAGGAGCTGGGGGTTGAGTATCTCGAAGCCTTCGGTGATTCTCAACTGATAGTTAAACAGGTCCAAGGGGAGTACGAAGTTCGAAGTCAGGATCTAATCCCGTATCACAAGATGGCGGTAGAACTGGCGGAATCATTTGAAGGCTTCTTCATCGAGCACGTTCCACGGTTGCAGAACACCTACGCAGATGCGTTAGCAGCTTTAGCTGTATCTCTAGCGCAGCCTCCCGGAACAGAGCAGTTTGTTACGGTAAGAACTCACCAACTCTTAGTGCCACTTTATGATGAAAATGGCAGGGAGGAGGAAGTTCAGGAGGTGCACACAACTCAGGCTGAGTTCGAGCCCCGGGATTGGCGCTTCCCCATCATCGACTACGTCCTACATGGAATCTTGCCAGAAGACATAAAGGAGAGAGAGTCAATCAGACGAAGAGCTCCGAGATTCTACTACAACACAGAGAATCGAACACTATACCGCAGGGGGTACGATGGGCTGCTAGCACGTTGCTTATCGACCAAAGAAGCTGAAGAAGTGCTTAGGGAGGCGCATGAAGGATCGTGCGGCGCACACCAACCTGGCCCCAAGCTTTATGATCGCATCAGAAGAATGGGGTACTTCTGGCCCTTCATGATGAGCGATGCAATCACATACGCTTGAAAGTGTCACGCATGTCAAGTACACGCGAATTATATGCACCAACCTCCGGAGCATCTGCATCCTTCGGTTACGTCATGGCCGTTCGAGACCTGGGGAATGGACATTGTTGGTCCTATAAATCCCCCCTCAGTCAAAGGTGACCGGTTCATCCTGGCAATCACCGATTACTTCTCCAAATGGGCTGAAGCAGTTCCACTCAGAGAAGTTAAGACGAGCAACGTCATTGCATTCATCAAGCACCATATCATCTACCGGCATGGTGTTCCAAGACGAATCATACATGACAACGGTCCTCAATTTATCAGCAACGCCTTCATAAGGTTCTGCGAAAAGTTCAAAATTCAGGACATCTCGTCAACAGCTTATAATCCCACAGCAAACGGATTAGCCGAGGCCTTCAACAAGACTATCATAAAGCTCTTGTCAAAACTCGTAAAGAGTAACAAACGGGATTAGGACGACAAACTCGGCGCAGCGCTATGGGCCTATCGCACTACGGTGCGTACACCGACCGGCGCAACCCCGTATTCATTGGTGTACGGATGCGAGGCCGTTCTCCCTTTGGAAATCCAAATTCCATCTCTTCGGATCGCTCTTGCAACCCAGATGACGACCGAAGAACAGCATCAGAAACGCCTCGAAGAGCTTGAGATGCTCGATGAAAAGCGCCTGGAAGCTCAACAGCATATTGAGTTTTACCAAGCCAGAATTTCTCGAGCCTTCGACAAAAAAAGTTCGACAAAGGAGTTTTAAGGAAGGGGATTTGGTCTTGACTGAAAGACATCCTATGGTTCTTAACTCCAAGAAGAAAGGCAAATTCGAACCCAAATGGGAAGGACCGTTCGTAGTAGAAACAGTCTATCCGAACGGCGCCTATCGCCTAGTCACCAAAGATGGTGACCGGCTCACCATGTGGACACCCAACAAAAAAGGGGGGGACCATTGGTGTGAGGACACAAGGAGGGGGGGACCAAGGCCATGTGGACACCCCTTGGGTGTCTCAGCCAAGCTGAGACACCCTAGGGTGTCTCGACTTGGCCAAGACACCCTTGGGGTGTCTCGGCCTAGCTGAGACACCCCTGGGGTGTCTTGGCTTTGCCAAGACACCCCTCGGGTGTTTCGAGCCTACCGAGATATCCCAGGGTGCCCCGGTTCAGTCCGAGGTCCTACCGTTGTCCCGCCGTTGTCCCGCCGTTGACTCTTCGTTGACTTTTCGTCCGAACTCGGATTCGATTGATTTCGGATGAGTTGGAATTCAGACAAAGAGCTCCGTTGATCCCGATGGCTGGATTATCAGTGGGATGATCGAGACACGGCGGGCGTTGGTTCAATTGCAGCGGTTGCGGGGTTTCCGGTCAGTCCGTATCCCCGTTATTCTGAGATTCGTTGGCTCACGTAGTTCGTCGGTTCACTTCAGGTGCTCACCGACGTCATTTGAACTCTTGTGAACCGGGTAGTGACGTTCAATCGTCGATCGTTAACACTGAGCTGTGAGTGGGGACCTATCGGCAATTTTTGATGCCTACAGATACCCCCTCCAAAGTGTTTCGGACTCGTTTCTTTTATAGAAGAGACCGGAATACTTTGGATATGATTGGTCCAGCCTTCAGTCAGCCTGAGGGACCTGTGGTTCGCTTTAACTCTTGGCTCCTTCGATTCTCGGTTTATCCGGTGCTTTGTCGAATAACCAAAGTTGTTCCGGCGCTGCGTTTATCGCCTGACCGTCGTCGGAGTCTCGAGTCTACAGCTGGTGGGTTGAGTTTGGCTCGTGTCATTGAGTTGACTTTTGAACTTACTATCCTTGTCACCTCGTGTCGACTCGGGGTTTCAGATCACTGTATGCTGACTTTTGTCGCAACGCGCCGATTAGCGTTGACCTAAGGTTACGCGTTGACCGGCGTCCTCCTTAGGGTTTTGAACCGCGTGGGTTGACTTTTGTCGTCACGTGTTGACTTTTGTCGCTATGTGTTGACTTTTGTCGCAACGCGCTGTCCAGCGTTGACCTAGGGTTACGCGTTGACCGGCGTCCACCCTAGGGTTTAGAGTCCGCATGGGTTGACTTTCGTCGTCACGTGTTGACTTTCGTCGCCACGTGTTGACTTTCGTCGCCACGTGTTGACTTTTGTCGCAACGCGCTATCCGGCGTTGACCTAGGGTTACGCGTTGTCCGGCGTCCACCCTAGGGTTTAGAGTCCGCATGGGTTTACTTTCGTCGTCACGTGTTGACTTTCGTCACCACGTGTTAACTTTTGACGCAACACGCTGTCCGGCGTTGACCTAAGGTTACGCGTTGACCGGCGTCCACCTTAGGGTTTTGGAACCGCGTGGGTTGAGCTTCGTCGTCACGTGTTGACTTTTGTCGTCACGTGTTGACTTTTGACGCAACGCGCTGTCCGGCGTTGACCCAGGGCTACGCGTTGACCGGCGTCCACCCTAGGGTTTCTAACCGTCGAAAGTCAATCTTATGGAATTCACCAACATAGTCAATCGTCGGCAAAGGATGGGCCTTTTCAGAAACATCGGAGGGTTGAAAAAAAAACATTCGGGGAGTCAAGAGATCGTTCGAGGGGTCAAAACCCGGGCGAAACACCCTGGGGTGCCTCGGCAAGGCCGAGACACCCTTGGGGTGTCTCGGCAATGCCGAGACACCTCTAGGGGTGTCTCCCCTTTTGCGGTCCCCCCCCCTTCTTCTTTTGTCCTCTTGTTCCTTTGTCTTACTTGTTTATGGTCCCCCCCTCTCTTTATTTTGAATTTTCAAGAGAGAAAAATCCCTCCCCCCTTCAAAACCGAGCCTCCCCCCTTATTATTTTTTTTTTCGGTTTTGCTTCTTCTTCTTCCTCAAGAGCTTCCTCCATTGAAGAACTCTTCCAAAAACCCATCATCCCTCAAGGCAAGGTCGGATTTTGGCGGGTACCCATTTGGCCGAAGCTTCACCTCCTTCAAGGGTTCCATTCTCCCTCTCCAAAGCTCAGATCTTGGCCCTCAAAACGAGGGTTCCTACTCCTCTTGATTCGGGTAAGATCCCCCCCACAATCTTCTTATTTTCTTGTAAAGATCGTGCCTTTATGCTTGTAGTGGTATAGGGGTTGTGCTTGCATAAAGTTTCGGGAGGTTTTGTGCAAAAGGGGTAATGGCCAAAACTTTAGGGGCTCATTTGTAAATTTTGTGGGGTCCTTTTTGCCAAAGTAGGACTGAAATTTTGGGATTTGGATTTATGCCCACTTGGTGAAGAAATGGGGGTGCTTTATGCAAGAGGATTGAAGGGTTATTTGAGGGGTTTATTTGCAAAACAGCCCCTAGAAGTTTTTAGAGGGGCTTATTTGCAAAAGGGCAGAAACTTTGGGGGTAAAATCCAAAGAGTTGAGACCACAAACATGTGACCAAATTTTGGTAGAGGTATGTGGGGATTAAACCGGAATGTGTGGGGGGGCTTTTATGTAAAATTGGCTAAATTCTGCAAAAGGGCTTATTTGCAATATTTAACCAAAATTATGGGGTACCGGGGTGCTAGATGATTGAACGTGATGATCATATCCCGGATCACTCGTGTCCTTGACCTGAATTTGGCCTTGAACACGGGGGGTATCTTGGGTGTTTCACCAAAATTCATCGCGAAAACGACGATTATCATTTCGCTTGCACGAAATTTGTAAGTTTAATTAAACTTCAACTGTAAAACCCTATTTATTTATAGGATTTTAGTTCAAGTGCTCGTGTCTGCATATTGTACCTGATATACTGCCTTTTATTGCAGGTTCGTGATGTCTCCTTGTCGATCTCGACCTTCCAGGAGTCACTCCCGCTCACATCATAGCGAGGAGGAGGCTCCTACGACATCGTCCCCAGTGGCCTCTTTCTTCGGGGGTGAGAATTTTATACTTTCTGTATCCCGGATTGACCTCTCGCGGGTCATGAAGGAAGAACCGATACCCCTCCCGCGGGGGTTAAGGTTTCAGACTTGTTTTGCTTAGCCAATTCAAGTCTTCGGGTATATTGGGGCGATCTCGTGTTGCCTTACACCTTATAGGTTGGTGTACATTATCACGTGATTTATGTGATTGTATACCGTCCTCCCGGTGTAGGGCACTCGAAATCGTCTTCACCAATTATCCCTTGAACAATCTCATTTTGCCTTTATGAGATAGATTTTCTGACCTTTTGCCTTGTGATTTGTTGCAGTTGAGTTTCCCGGTGGTAGCCTTCCTTCTCATGCTAACACCGGTCGCAGCCGTGAGGTCTTCTCTTCGGCTTATGTTAGGCAGGCGATTGACCCGCTCCCGCAGTTCGACAGGGATCGTTCAGACGAATCCTGTCGCTTGATACGGGATGGAGGGCGTCACTGTTTATGCCAGCTCATCACCGATGCTCCTTTTACCGCAAACGCTTCGTCCACTCAGGCTTTGGAGAAGCCGGCTTTTCTATTCGGAGATCATATTGAGGATCCCGACACATTGACTCTCACCGAGGAGCACTGGCTGACTCTTGATGAGGGAGGTCTTCTATACATTCCTTCCGTTCCTCGCCACTGTTCCTTCACTCATCTGGAAGGACAGGCCGTGGAGAGACGGATGTCTTGGCACCTCACTGATGACGCTGAGCGGGTTTAGTGCGGGTATGCTTCTCATGGCAAGACCCCCGGTTCTGGCGGATATCATCATGTTCGTGGCCTTCGACCCGGGATCATGGGTCATGACACCGCACCCCCAGGCGAGGTGTTTGCAGCTGCTCCTACCGTGAGGAACCGCTTGGCTCTCCTCGGGAGAAGGCTGCCTCCACCAGACTACCGGTGCTATGGTTGGGCTTCTTCATTACCCAAGGGATGGTGGCCCCGCATGACCGGTTATGTCTTGGGCCGTTGGGAGAAGGATCTGAAGAATAGTGGCTTGTATGTACCTATACGAGCTACTATGTATGGTCTCCCAGTTAGCTGTCGCCATTTCTTGGCGCTGTTGGAGATGTATGTGCCTGACAGCAACACCTTCTTGACCAGTGACGGAGAGTTGGGATTGGCCCTCCATGAGATGCATCAGGTTTCCGGTCTTCCGATGGGAGATTGCCCCTATCAGGAGTATTTTCCTTCTAACCAGCAGTTGGGGTGGTTGAAGAAAGAGAATCCCGACATGTATGACACCCTCTGGGACCTCACCTATCATTATCACACCTGCTTGATCCAAACTCCTCTCCCAGCCAAGACGAAGAGGAAGGTTAGCTTGAAGCAGTTTGCCACTTATCTGTTCCAGAACTTGGAGGGTGATTCTAGCGTACCCGTTCGTGAGCTGGATGTCTTGACCGTCACCGCCATTAACGAGTTGGTGGAGAAGAGCGGGGCTCAATCTTACACCATTGCCAGCGCTGAGGGAGCTTTCCCTACAGGGACCAAGTTTCGCTCGTTCCTCTGCCGCGCGCAGAAGTCCATCGAGCCTCGGTCTCTGTTAGCAGGCTATCTCGCCCTCTGGTTGAAGAAATGTGTTGTTCCTCACCAGTCTTCGGATGCCTTACCTCTTGAGGTGCTTTTTCCCGCGGTTCAGCTGGCTTACGGAAGGGAACTTTCTTTGCTCCCAGCGATGGTTGCCAGCATCCATTGCGGGCTTAGGGGCGTGGTCAGTAGCTTTACTCAGGTGGGTCCTGAGCCATCTACCGAGCTTATCTGTCCTAAGGTCGAGCTTCCCTACGCATATCTGATGGCGTGGCTCGTTCTTCATCGTCCGGGCTTGATGTCGGTGCCCAGCGTTGTTGACGTCCCCGTCCCATACATGCAGCTATTGGAGAAAAGCAGATGGCTTGCGAAGAAGTTCGATGACGTTCAGCAGGCACTTCAAGTTCGCAAGGGCTGGGAGTTCTTCAAGTGCTTCCCTCAGTTTTCGGGTCGCTATGGCGACGTGTTGACCGATGAGGAGAAACCCAGGAGTGACCGAACCATTCTCGACATAGGTTGTTTTCGTTGGTTGGTAAACATCCGTGTCGGATATCTTGTCTTCCGGGTGAAGAACCGATGCCATATAGAGCCTTACCTCCCTTGCCGTTTTGCTCGTCAGTTCGGCTATGACCAACTATATGTTGGGAACCCCAGCCACGGTCTAAGGGTTAAGGGAGGACTTGTTGATGGTATACGAGCATGGCTGTGGACTATGGTGGGCTGCACCGGGGCCCGCTTTGCTCTTCCCTCGTACAGGCGTAAGCCTTCGATTTCCTTCCTTAGCTGCAAGTGGTTCCTCTCCGCCTATGAGTCCATAAGCGTAAGGAGCCTTTCAGAGTTAGAGTCCGATCACTCAGTGCAAGCTGCCATGATGGCTGCTCGTAAGGCTGAGATTGCTCGGAAGCAGAGGAAGAGACATGGCAAATCCTCCTTCTCCAGCAGAGATGATGAAGAGCTCCTCCCTATGGATGATGAGGGCGAGACTCCTGAGGGGGAGTTTGTGGATCTAGACACCGACCAAGAAGAACTTGGTGCAGGTTTGTCCTATCCTTTGATGTTCTTTCTCAACTCCACTTGGTATCAACGAAATATCTTGAACGTTATTATTTCAGGTAGGACCGCTGGCGATCATGAGCCACTTGCTCCCCGTTTCACGAGCTCAGGGTCTAGAGAACGAGCTGCCACGAGCAGCAAGTCCGTGCATGATCAGCCTGCTGGTTCCAAGAGGGCTGGTACCTTGAAGAGGAAGAAGACTGCTCACAAACCATCTGCCGGTCGTCGTCCTTGCGGAGCAGATTTAGGAGACGTTGCCGATGAAGAAGAAGGTAACATCTTCTTGGACTTGATTTTATTACTTCAAGGTGCTTTATCTTTGGGATTCATGATCATGTTTTATGTCCCAGGGATTTTTGAAGAGGGTGAGCTTCCACCGGATCCGGTATTCCCCGGATCCGACCATATGGATTGCTTCATGCAAGAAATGTGCGATGCTCTTCATGATGGCTCCCTAGGCATTGACTTAAACATTGACCTTGAGCTAGTAGATGGTGCTGAGCCCACCAGTCCATATTCTTCCGTCCCTGCTGCGGGTGCTGCGACGGAAAAGCCAGTTGGGGACGGAGTCTTCCATGATGTAAATTTCGAAGAGCAGGAATATGTCCCTGCACTAGTTTTCTCAAAACCTGACTCCGGATTGTTAGCCGATATGTTGGCTGAACAGACTTGGGGAGGAACTGTGAGACCACTCTTTGGGAGCGATTCTTCCACAGGTATATATCTGATTTCCTCTCTTCTTTACTTGTCTAAATTTCCACTTTGACTAATAAAGAAGCGCAACTATAGGACCAGGCGCTGTACCTGATATTGCTATAGCTTCGGGTGTTTTCCCACCTCCGCCTAGTACGACTGATTTGCCCACGGGGGTTGATATACCCTCCATGAGCACTCCTGTCATTACTTCGGAGTCTGTCGAGCCTCAACCCGAGGGGACTTCTGCCGGCATAGGTATACCTCGAACTTCCCCTTCGGGTTTTCTGATTGTATTTGACAGTATCTTGATCTCCCACACTGTTGCTTGCAGGCTCCCGTTCATCTCTTTATGAGCGTGTCCACGTTCTTCTGGCCGATACCGATCAAGACAGAGACGTCTTCCGTATGGACCTTGGCTTCTTCACCGCCTTCTATAACGGTATGATAGAGAAGCTTCTTCTCAGAGAGTACTGCTTTGATCAGTTCAGACGTTCTTTTTCCCGCCACATGATGATGATGAGGGAAGAGGGACATCCCGAGTTGGCCGATTCCTTCACTGCTGAATTTGCTGTTCTGGAATCAGAGATCCGTGAGCTAAGGGAGTTAAAGGCTAGTGGAGCTTCCTCTTTTATATCCCCTCAGATGGAAGATAGGCTGACGCAGTGGCGTGACTTGAGATCTTCCATTGACAGTGAGCTTCGGTCACGTGAGCATTCTGTTGAGCAGCTGACAGCTAACCTGGCGAAGAAGGATGCCGGCAGAGCCGAGTTACTCAGCTCCTTGGATTCCACCCGTGAAGAGATAGCTAGGCTGAAGGATGCTTTGAGGCGTGCCGAGGAGTCTGCTACTCTCATCGCCGAGGACCTGGCCGGATTAGAGCGTTCCCGTGAATGGACGCTTGATAAGCTGGGATCAACACAGGAGGGATTGATGAAGCTGCAAAGTGAAGCTGCGGAGGTCTTGAGCGGTTCCGAAGATTCTGTCCGGGCTAGCCTGCAGGCGGAACTTGAGCAGAGCTACGTAGACAGGCTTTCTAGCTTGGAGTCTGATATTCTTAGCCGTCAGTTGCCTTCGGGCTAAAGAACTTGTTGTTGTATGCTTCTGGCTTGATCTACTACTATAGACTCCGTATTTGCTTCTTTCATAGGATGTTTTGGTACACCCCCAGCCCTCAATGCTATGACTTTGAATTCATAGACTTCACCATTTCTTATAGGGAAAAGGACACCCCGCACCGCGTATTAGGCGATGACTTATCCCTTCTTAGGCTTCGGGATAAAATTCCCCAGGTTTAGACCCTGGTATCTTT
>BQKN01059001.1:47670-89257 GCA_022839385.1 Asparagus kiusianus | reverse complement strand
AAAAAAAAATACAATCTCCTCCAAACAAAACACAGAAGCTATTTATTAACTTCTGTTTGTGTGGGATCTTCGCCTGTGCCAGGGACGCGTTAGTCCGTGGACAGTCACAGATCAGATCCGGTTAACAGAGTTATTAATCAAAGCTTTTACTTCATGAAGGAAGTAATCGTTGAAGCGATAATCCCGACCAAGCGAGATTATGGCTCTTCTCGAGATTAAGACCAAGCCTAATCTCAAGGAATGGGGGTATGGGGCTTCATATCCCTCGAACTCTCCTTCTTTATGCTAAAGAACTCGCTAAGATCTCTTTATCCTCTCTGAAATTTATGGCTCTTGACTCTCCAATCCAGCAACACCTCCTCGTCTTGATAATAATTCGTCCCTTGTGAATTAGGCTTATATTTATGGGGCCTTAGATGCGGTTATTTGGATGAGAATGAGGGATTTGGCCATATCTTCAGTTAACAATGGCCTTGGATGCGGTTATTTGGATGAGAATGAGGGATTTGGCCATATCTGCAGTTAACAACAACCTAACCACATTTGGATATGATATCAAGTTAGTTAGGATGCTAAGGAACGAACAAATCCCGAGAAATATCAACAAAACCGTCAAAAATACGTTTCGAGCAGTTGGATGCATGGCAGACCATGGTGTCCCGCGTGGGTGCGGGACAGTCTCCACTGACCAGGCTTAGGCGCGGGACAACCAAGGCTGTCCCAGCCTAGGCACGGAATAGCTAAACTGTCCTGGCTTTAGCTGGGTCAGCTGTCCTTGGCCGAACTTTTTGGTGCGGCTCGGCTGCCAGGGGGATTCTCCGTGTTGGTCTTGTTCCATTGTTCTGTTATTTTGTGTACTTTGTCATTTTGTTGACTTGTACGCTTGACTAACTTGCTTCATGCGCTCGTTAGCTTCTTTACGGCTTTGGATACCTATGGGCATTTTTAGACGCCTACATCCATATAAGAATGACGTCAAAATACAACATCCACAAAACAATTTGTTCTATAATAATCTCGGACTCATCTAAGCTAATGACACATCTTCTACAGTCGCTCCGTAATAGAGATACCTTCCCTAAAAAAGTAGAAACGAGTAGCTGTACATCTAAGGGATGTGCGACTAACTGAAGCCTATTCATAAAGGCATGAAATATAAAAGAATGGGAAGCTCCGAAATCAAATAGGATCTGAGCTGGAAAAGAGTTCACTAAGAAAGTACCTTTTACTATAGCTCCGCTCACACCATGATCATGTGGTACGACTACATAGACTCTGCCTGTGGCTGGTGACTGCTGAACTGATGGCGGTGGAAATATGAGACTATCTATCCCTTAGGAATCTCCTAAATGGCATGAATCTGGCCTATTGGCCCTTCAATTCTTGAAACGGTTGGCGGTGTCTCAATCATTTGCTGCAGGCCGTAACAACGACCATGTGACTGCTGACCCTGACCACGGTTCTGCTGCTGATCGTGTCCTAGTCTCTGCTGCTGACCGTGTCCTAGTCTCTGTTGCTGGCGTTAAAAATTCTTGTCCCGATGTTGAGATCTTCTAAGTCTTGCAAAATGTTTCTTATCCTTGCCCTTATCTTTGGACGGTCCTGCTTCTATAATTAACTATCGGTATGTCTCCCTGCTCCAATCGGGATAGTTCCAACTGCTTATCGAAGTAGTAGGTAAAATCCTCCTATGAAATTAACATTCACTACTTCGACGTGTACTGAAGTCGATGCTATCCTTCGATGATATCATCTATGCTGAATACATCTGACTTTTGCTTTGGTACTGAGTCGCGTTAAGAAATTTTCACATATTCCTTCCATTTATAGGCTACACATGAATCCAGTGTGCTCTAAAACTATGATGCTCTCAGTGTCTGATATTTTTCTTATTTTTACAGAGGCAATCCTCCTGCTCTGTGGCTTTATCAACAGTTGGCTGTAGCGATGGTGAATTCATCAGTATTACCTCTCCAATAGGTACGGCTGGTACAACTAGTGGTGGAACTTCAGAAAGTAAAATCTGGCTCATTGCTCGCTCCTCGAGTGTGCTAGTCTCTACTCCTGTAATGGGTGTTACTAAGTCGATTAGGTAGTGCGGAGCCTGTTGCGGCTCGGGCTCTGCTTGCCCAGCTCTTCGGGTACAAGTTTTACCTTGACCACATCCTCGTCCCGATATTTATAATACCAAGAGGAGAACTTAATTATCATAGTAAATGAGATCACAAATACATATACATAACATATCACATTACGTATTCATAACATATAGTTTCACACAAATATTTTAAATCAACATAAAATAGTTGTCATAAATTTTTTTTAAATTTTGAGATATACGCATATATCGTCCTCACTCATTCTATGAATTCTTAGCAGACTCTATACATGAATCCTGAGAAACTCTATTCTAGCTCCATGACTTGACACAGGATGATCCTAATGATACTGGAATGAGAGCTCTGATACCAACTGTGACGTCCCTGGTTTCAACAAGGCTGTAGTCCAAGGTGAAACTAAGAATGTCAAACCTCTCATGCACTACACCGTGCAATAACATGTTTCACCATCACAATTATTATCTATCTAGTATGATCAACAACAAGTGTAGGTACAAAACAGGCTAGAGAAAATATACAGAAGAAATACTAAATGACAGATATTCTGAAGAAATCATCACCACTAAAATAAATAGACCAATCTCTGAGAGAAATAACATTTGACTGAATACAAGTGTCTCGACATAGGAAATCAAATGAAATGACATTTAGGCACATCGCCTTTACAAAACTAGAATAATAACTCAAATATTCATAAACACATCTACTGTGGAGTTCTGACATAAACTACCAACAATATAGATAAATAACTGCTAGAGCAAATCCATCAACCTAAGGCTCTCTGTGCACCTGACTCGCTACCTGAAAGAGGGGGAAACAACGAGCGTCAAACGCTAGCGAGTAACATCTCAACCAACCCCAGGGGGAAGGGCTAGAAGAATAAGAAAATAGCTATTAATACATATTGATAGTTAATCATCTACTCTGAAATAAAATAAAAGTTTGATATTTAGAAATTTACAACACAAGCATAGGTACGTCTCCCGTTAGCTCAAATTGTAAACAACTAAATACCAAATCCCAAAAGCTTCAACGTGGAGCAATAAAGAAATATAGTTCCATATCTAACAATAATATCAATGACCTGTCAGATGTCAAATACGTACCCGACTCGTGGACTAAAATAGGTAAATGTCTAATACATGAACTGCAAAAGCTTAAAGTCCAACACGAGGACTGTAGTGGATTATAGTCTAACACGAGGACTTCAATGAATTATAGTCCAACATGAGGACTTCAATAGATTATAGTCCAATACGAGGACTTCAATTGATTATAGTCCAACACGATGACTATAATAAGTAAATGATATAAGAAAAGCATATATACTATTCACTCTCGTGCCTCGGTGAGTGAATCTAAAACTCATGCCCGTAGTCAACTCACATACACAATTCACAGTGTATTAAAATCCCAAATAACCCAGGTATCTTGCCAGCCATACAAACGTATGCAATAACATGCACATGCATAAAATTTCCCAGCGGTCAACCGTCGTGCCCACCACGGTCGACCGCACGAGGAGTTTAAAGTCGCTGCTTACCTAAACTCCCAACGGTCGACCGTCGTGCCCTCCACGGTCGACCGTGCATGAAGCAGAAGCTTTCTGCTTCTGCTGCACGCATCGCTGTCGACCGCTGTGTCCACCGCGGTCGATCGCGCAGAAACAAAAATCCTTCTACATGTTTTTGCTCTACGGGGTTTGATTCAAAAGTTTTATATGATGATTTTATACACTACCAAACTTATATATGTGATTAAGTATTCCTAGAACATATGAAATACAATCTAATCACTGTAGACAAAAAGGAACACTTTTAAACACATGTATACATATCGAAACATTTGAAAAAAAATATTTTTCGTTCAAATCTCTTGTTAGAAATATTTTTCAGATCTAGATCTTCATTTAGAAATTCATTGGTGATCTTTTATAAACTGAAAACTAAATCTTTTTGCATCATATAATATAAAGATCTATCTTTATACATAAAATAGTGTTTTAGGCTCACAAAACCACAAGAAAACTCGTGAAAATCATTTAAAAACATGGGTGTAGGATTGAACGAGATGAAACTCACCTAAGGGGTGTTGATGAACTCCCAAAAATATGTGAGAATGATCCTCCTTCGTCTAACGCGGATAAATCTTGTCTTTGCTCCTTCGAAATTCTCCCAAAATCGCCAAAGAAAGGGGTTTAGGGTTTGGGAGAGAAGGAGGGGGCTGCTAGGGTTTAGAAAATAGAATAAAAGAGGTGTTTTTCATGATATAACATGTATATATATGGCAGCAAACCTGAATAAATACAGCCCGAAACCCAAAACCCGAAACTGGAAACCCAATCTGACTAGAAACATACTCTTCGATATTTTGGCTGTAACTTTCGCATCCGACCTCGGAATGAGGTAATTTAATATTTTTTGGAAAGCTATTGAAGAGACCTATAACTTAGATCTTTACACTTTCTCAAATTCTAACTGCATAAGTGTGTAAAATATAGAAACTCATAACTGATCATTATTCTCAGATTTCTCTTTTGGCCTTTGTGTATGTTTTGCACATTTGCACTCATATATTCACAAATATATATTGAATTGATCTCAAATAAATTCTTATCATATTCAAACATTAAAATATATTATTTTTTACCATATAACATATTTATCATTATTTATTATAAAATATTCAAAATTTTGGGGTTTTACAAGGAGGAAGTACCCCTAAAGGCAACCGAGGAGCCATCTCAAAAATTGAAGACTATTGTGTTCAAATGAGCAATTGATGACTCACCCTCCTCGGATAGTGAAGTTGGTGTTTCTAGAGAAGTGGCACACCTCTTTAAAAGAATATCAAGATTAATTAAAATCAATAAAAATTTTAAAAATCGATCTAACAATAAGTTTTCCTCTCGTGTAGGTAAATGTTTCGAATGCAATGAACCATGACACATTGTAAAGGATTGTCCCAAAGTAAAGGAAAAAATACTTGAAGTACAAAAAAAAGAAGGCGATGTACACCGAATGGGATGAATCCGAACCAAGTGATTCAGATAGCGATGATGAGGGTGCCAAGATTGCTCATGACCCAAACATTTTCTTCATGGCTCATGAAGATGAGGTACAATCCAAAACTGAAGGTGAATCTCTTTATATGCAATGTGAACTAGAAGCCGCTTTAGAAGAATTAAATATTGAATTTAAAAGATTAGCAAAAGAATGTTCTTTATTTAAAAATTACATGTTTCTTGTAACTCTAAGTTTGAGCAACTATAATCCTCTCTTGCTCTAAAAGATGAAATGATAGGAGATCTAGACTTTGAAAAAAAACCAACTAAGGTCTAAAATTGAGAGGCTAGAAATTAAAAATGATAGAATCAAATCTAATCATGCTTATTCTAGTCATCATCATATTGATAGAAGATGATATCATAAATATTATGCTCCTACATATAAGAAAAAGTTTTTGTGCACATATTGCATGAAATATGATCATATTTCTACTTATTGTAGCATTAAAAATAACATTGATTCTTATGAGTTAATGTGGGTACCTAAGGGTACTAAAAATACTAACATTCAAGGACCCAAAGTTTGGGTACCTAAAGATTCTAAAACTTATTTACATGTAGGGAACGTCTCGCATAAGACGTAAGGAGTTGTGGTACCTTGATAGTGGTTGCTCACATCACATTACGAGCAACAATGAATTATTTGCAACCCTATCAAGCATTGAAGGAGGTAATGTCTCCTTTGGTGTCGATGAGAAAAGTAAAATTGTAGGTATCGGTAGTATTGGTAAGATACCTTCTCCCATAATTGAGGATTTTTATTTTGTTAAAGGATTAAATCATAATCTTCTTAGTATTAGTCAATTAAGTGACAAAGGCTTTGATATTACTTTTAAACCGGATAAATGTATCGTTAGTATGAATGATAAAATCATTTTTATTTCTTTTAGAAGATCTAACGTTTACATTTTTAAGATGAATTAGCTAATAGACCAAGATGTGAAGTGCCTTACCGCGATGGATGAAGATCCTTAGATTTGGCACAAGAGGCTTGGATATGCATGGAGTTAATATCTAAGCTATCCAAGAAAAATCTAGTAAAAGGGCTACCAAATCTAACCTTTGTTAAGGATTTTATTTGTGAAGATTGTGCTAAAGGTAAACAAACCAAGAGCACCTTCAAATCCATAAATGAGATATCTACTTCTAAACCTTTGTAATTATTACACCTTGATCTCTTTGGTCCTATGCGTGTTGCCTCTCTAGGAGGTAAACATTATGTATTTATTATCATTGATGATTTTTCACGTTTTACATGGATAATCTTTCTTGCAAATAAAGATGAATATTTTGAAGAATTTTCTAATTTTGTAAAAAGAATTGAAAATAAAAAGGATTTGAAAATTGTTACAATTAGAAGCGATCATGGTGGTGAATTTTAAAATAAATTTTTTGATGTATTTTGTGCTCATCATGGTATTTCTCATATGTTTTCCGCTCATAGAACACCACAACAAAATGGTGTTGTTAAACAAAAAAATCGCACCATACAAGATATGGCACGTACAATAATAAATACTTTTGTTTTGCCTAAGTATTTTTGGGCGGAAGCCGTGAATACGGCTTTCCATGTTTTAAATCGTGTCTTGATTAGACCTAAATTTAAGAAAACTCCTTATGAACTCTTTTTTGGCAAAACCCCATATATTGGATATTTTTATATTTTTGGTTGTAAATATTTTATCTTAAACACTAAAGAGCACCATGATAAGTTTGACTCAAAAATTAATATTGGTATATTTTTGGGATATGCATCTAGAAGTAAGGCTTATAGGGCCTTTAACAAACGAACACTTGTTGTTGAAGAGTCTATAAATGTTACTTTTGATGAGACTGATATTGGTTTGCAAGATAGCTTGCCTAGGGTGATGATGATATTGAGGGAGGATTTGGCTTTTGAACTCCATCGTTCAATTTTTCGCGCCTAACCTTGATCCGGACCAAATAATCAGCAAGAATCCAAGCAAAACTAAGAAGATGGGGCATAATTTCTCCATCGGCCTCCTTCATTTTGACAGACTTCTTCACCCATTTCGGGTGGTAAGTCACTTGATACCATGCCGTTGCCTTACAATCATATATCGGGTTCCTCTCGTCATTACTTAGCTGAGATAAATGGCCCCCAATCTCCTCAAAATAGCATCTATATTTCTTATTAAGTGCATAATATGCATTCTTGAGCCTCTCTTTGATCTCCCCTTGTTTTCTGCTGTTGTAGCTTCCCAAAGAACAAATATGCCCGGTAACAACCTCTCCCTCTTTATCAACTCTGAATTGCCCTAACAATGCATTCAATTGTCGATCATATGAACATTTGGTTTCCCAGGCTTCAGTGAGATAATCAAATGCCTCTGAAATATCAAAAGCTTGATCATATATATGGTAAGTCCTCTTAAGCAGAAATGAGCTCAGAAGAGTTGTCATCATCAGAAGCAGATTTTATCTTTCGGTATAATCTTCCAAGGATCTTCTTTGACTTGTATGTTATGTGTTCATCCTTGTTCATGAAGTCAGGATAGAGTTTAGGCTTGTAAGAAGCGGGCAAATTAACGAATACCCCGGTTTTAGGGAAGTCGACAGCAATGGCAGCTAGCTTAGCAAGCTTAAGACATTTATCATCCATGGCCCCATAATCGCTCAGGTCAGCATGAACCACATGAGCATTGCAGATCACCCCAAGATTCTCACTGGACATATTCCTCACAAAGAAATCGACTATAAGCTGTTGGATAAAGCAAAGCACGTTAAAAGGGTTTTTTGTCCTTTATAATGTTAGAGCACTCAATCTCTATAGTAAAGTGGATAAATGACACATGCCAATGATGTAAATTAGAATAATACGGAGAATAATCTACCAAAAGGGTTGATTCTGCGTGAAACACTAAAAATACAACCCTTAGGAGGAGATTCCGCCTTATATCAATATTACAAATATTAATTATTAAATTTTCCATGAGTAAAGAGATCAGGAAAGTTTTCTAATTCTGCCAATCGGCAAACTTGTAATAAGTTGACAATTTTGTTTCATAAAATTCTATAAACAAGATAAATAACAGAGGAAAACGATGTCCCAATTTATACCGCAGACAACCTAATATAACCAGGACTTTTGATGAGCATTTGTGTTAGGGACGGCTTAAGGGAAAGAAATCACTCTGGAACTATGACACATGCAGCAAATATGAAGACATTCATTGTCTTGGGAAGGTAAAATGGAAAATTTGTTTAAGTAGATGGGTTTTGCTGTAAATTTACAATGGGGAAAATATATAAGCAGCAGCAAATGAAATATAAACCAGACATCGCTTAAGGATTGTAAATATGGTCACAGAAAATATAAATAAAATAAAATAAAAGATGTATACTCTCCTGTATCAAGTATGAAATGACTTCCTAGAGCTCATATCTATTCTACAGGGAATAAAAATCTTCAATGGGTCTGATGCTTCAATAACGGTAGGAAGAAAAACAAGGTACAAATCACAAAAAAATAAAGTATTGTTGAAGTGAACTGGTTAATAGCAACATGCCACCTATTCTCATTTAAGAAACATATGGTGTTGATCTGGAAAACTAATGGTGCAGATAAGATTTGATGAAGAGTAGAATTTAATTGATCAAAGATCATAGAAGGATAAAACACAATGGAGCCTGCTTACAACATTGAAGTACACATTACATCTACAGCCCACAAAATACTTTAACATGTAAATTAAAAAAAATGTTATTTTGAAGAATATCAGAAGCCTGAGTCAGAAAAGGAACTATTCTTAAGGCTTTGAGACGGCTATACATCAAGCATCATGAAGTCAGATGCGCTTCTTGAAGACTGTAAAGAAAAGGGTAAGAAAGTTGAACCTTTAAAAGAGCTTACTTATGCAAGCAATTTATCAGATCCAAGTATTGATGATTCTTAAAGCCTGAGCAACACAAAGGAAGAAGCACCATGAGAAGTCAATATATGTTGTAATGTTGTTGATTACAACCAAGGGCATCGATTAAATCTAGGTGGATTGCCTAAGAACTGGCACAATATAATTTCTATAGTTTGTAATCACATCACTAATGAATCTATAACTGCACAATATAATTATGCTATTACCTAAGGACTGATAGTGAATGCCTATGGTTGAGAATGGACCTTTGCTGAAGATTTAATTCCAAAAAGAAGGGCCCGAAGGGCAGTCGTACAGAAATCTTCACTTCCACTAAGGAACTTAGCCATCAATCTTGACTAATCTTAGTCATTGTGGTTATAATTTTCTTCCACCTTTACCTGAGAGGGATGTCTTAAGAAAGAAAGAAGAAGGGAAAAAAACTGTTCTAGCAATATTTTCATACATCAGTCTAATTACGATGAACATTTATTAGGTCCACAGTCCTATTGTGCTGAAAGGGCGTCAATGTGTTAGTAAAGAAGTTCTTATACGTTGGTGCCAAGGGTCCAGAAGGTAATAGAGTAATGTATTTAGTTTTTAAGCTGTGATATTAGGCATGGACATGAACACCATAATCTGACAAGGGTAAGGGATCCTTCTGGAGCCAAGACATGAGAGGCCAACTCATAAGGCTCCAGACTAGTAGTGTCTTCTTCAAAGCAGAGGTTTGGATCAGCAAGGACAAGGATTTTACTTATTTGTTTTACTACTGCTGCTGCTAATATATTTATTACTTGAAGAGCAAGATGAGATATCAGAAGAGTATTGTTGAGATTTTCAGAAAATTAAGGTTTTGTTTGGTAAGATAAAGTTATCCAAGCACAGTTTTAAAACTAGAAGATGCTATCCTTAGACGGTTGGATCAAGTTATTCCAACATTCTAGTGGGATGTCTATCATACAAAACTCGCAAATACAAATGAACAAAGAGCATTTTATTTGTACTAAAAGTCTAAAACACAAATTTAATAGGATACAGTTGTCTTTTAATACCAAATCGGCATTTGGCCATAATATGTAGAACTGTTACACAAGTTCCCCACTTACTATTTTGCCAAACAGCATTAGGGATGCGTAAGTATTTTCCAAGGTAAGTACAAGTTGGCAGAGAAGATACAACATACTGTATGTTATAGGAGGCTGCGACTATCAAAGGAGAGGTGGTTTCTTAGAGAAGACCCTTTGTTTGGAGATTGCTTCTGAAAGGATCACAAGATAAATGGATAATCAAATAGGAAAAACATGTTTACTAAGGACTTACATCCTGTTGCAACTGTTTTTAGAAATGCAGAAGAGGTATGGTTAACTACAATCTTCCCATCAAATTTTCATAACTTATTTCTAGAAAAGTAAACGTACTCACGAGTTACGCCAAGTTCTACTGTATATGAGAGAAAAATATCACAGGGTAGAATGCCTCTTTCAAATATAGCTATCTGCCAACTGAATTGAGCCTGACACCCTAGAAGCTGGGTAATTTACTCTATCTTATCTAGAAATGTCACATAACAGCATCATATGTTTTAAGTCATTAATGGGTAATAACCAATAAATAATAACTTACTAATTGCAAAACATATAAAATCAAATTTGCAACCATACTAGAAAACTCCAAGAAATGATAGATGTCATACTGAACCACATACAATAAGCAGGATAAAGCTTGTCGAATAAAAGCAGTGCATGCACCATAGCAAATAGGATAACTTACCTGATGAACAATCTTGCGTGGTTCTTCCTTTGCCTCAGCAGGCTCATAGTCCAGTGGCGGCCAGCTCTTTTTACTTGGAGGAATTAGATTTTCATCCCATGTAACAAAATAAAGATCTCCATCAAGATCACTTCCCGATGCCTCATTTGAATGAGGCCTTTCTCCTTTCTGCGGAAACACTAAGCAATCAACAAGATGATGCAAACCAGGCACATCAACTGCTTCTAGAATCCGAATATCTCCAGGGTGAAGACACGGATTCTTTGCTAAAGCAATTGTACCCACAATGACTTGCTTGTTCACCTTTGACCCTGAAAATTTGGATCCATGCTTCAAAAAACAATTCTCCAAAGAAGGGCTAGATACTTGGATAAAGCATTGCCCTTCTTCTAACACTCCAAGCTCATCAAGGCAACCCATCAACCATCTTCCCTTTGGAACAAAGATTCTTGCT
Source organism: Asparagus kiusianus (assembly GCA_022839385.1). NCBI lineage: Eukaryota > Viridiplantae > Streptophyta > Magnoliopsida > Asparagales > Asparagaceae > Asparagus > Asparagus kiusianus. The sequence continues at coordinate 77,968 of BQKN01059001.1, read as the reverse complement.
TTTGATGAAAGATCTTTTAACTGTGATAGCCTAATACACAGAAGCATTGCTTTCAAATGAGGCTCAGTCTGAGGAGTAAATCCAGCACTCAGCATCATAGCTGCAATATTCCCCTGCTCAGCACAAGAACTAGTAAGGACGTCAAATGCAACATCCGGGTCTATTAGCATCTTATCAAGCTTGCTAACCATTGAATCTTGCATCCTTGAGAACACATCATCATCGACACCCAATGCTGAAAGCAAGGTCACAATCTGACGATTCAAGAAACCCGGTTGAAACCTAGTCCAAGATACAACTTCCAATACAGAATGCAAAGATTGGAACTTGTTCATGCTTGGCCTCAGTGACAACCGAATCCTATCATTGTTTCCAGGCCAAACAGCCACCACTCCTTTACAACCAGCAAAACGAATTTGATAAGCTGAAGGGGGGGTTTCTGTCAGTCGCAGCTTCTCAGCAACTTCTGTTGCAAGTGCAGGGGTAATTTTCCCTATCCCGTCCGAGAAGCAATATTTTTCATTTTCAATATCTGGAAGTTTTTGATTAACTTCTCCAGGATGCAATTGGACGGTAGCGTAAGTGGAGGAAAAACACTGCCCCATTCGAGCTGCATACTTAGCCACATTCTTATTCTGAAACTTACCCATCCAACTTGTTATATCCTGAACGCTCGTACCCTTATCCTCAGCAAAGAACCAAGCAGATTTATCTCTTAACTGGTTGGAAGAAAATGCAAGAAACGAATACTTGCGTCCGCACAAGTGAAACCCTTTGTACATAATGTCCCTGACTCTTCGAAACATGGTGGTTTTTTGACTGGACGAATTAATCGTGACCTCCTTAACAATGGGCGCAGGGTAAAAGCTAAGGACGTGGATGTTCAATGACTGCATTCCTTCATCCATAAATGTTACTCTCAAAAACCTGTCCGAAATATCTCGGTATTTTCTCAAAACCCTATTGGCAAGCTCAATTTCAGGAGGAAGACAATAAGCCTTGGTCGGGGTTATAACCAATCGCCTAACTTCCATGTTATCATCACTAGGAATCGGCGCCTTGATCAACCTTGGAAACTTCAAGAGCCAATCTTGGACCATCTTTAACCTCCCATACGCATCAAATATGGGTTTCTTGTACCCATAAATGTGCCTAAGGGCAACATCATTCAAAACTTCATTCTTCTTTCTCAGCAACCCAAAGAACTCCTCGGTCAGCCGATGTTGATTAAAGATCCCTTTATGAACCAAAGCATTCACCATAAACATATTCACAAAGCTAACCTCTTCCTTATTGTGAAAGCAAAAGAAAGGGTCAGAAGAGACGAAACCCGGGTTCCCTTCATCCTTGACCAAAATAGGCCTCTCAGGCCTCAACCCCTCTATCCTCCTCTCCCTCATATACGCCAACGCCTTCTCCAGCTTCCCCCGAAACCTCGGCGACATTGAAATTCTGTAACAATTGCATCTCCCAATTGCTCCATTGGGGGTAAAATCTGTAGTCCTGATCCAAGGGTCCTCGTCATCCAACAAATGCCCCGTCGAAGTGTCGTGGATGTCATCGTCGGCCGTCCTATAATAAATCAGTGGCGCGGCCCCAAGACCCATCTGAATCAAAAAGACAAACGGCATTGTATCCGTAGTCACCTTCACCTCCATCACATCCCTCAACAGGAACTCCAGCTTCAGATTACATCTAATAAAGTCGACATCTTTGGTACCTTTCACCGTAAAAGCAACTTCCCGAGAAAACATCAACTTACAAGAACTATCAAAAGGGTCGACGAGGAACTCGACGGCGTTGTCGGGTTTCGGGTCGAGACGCCAAGCGACGGCGAAATCCGAGGGGCCCACAAGAGACCCGATCTCGAAGCAAACATCTTTGAACACGAAAGGGCTGATCTGCCTCCGGCGATTGATTCGATGCAAGGAGTCGGCGCTTGATTGGACCACGACGGGCTTCTGTCCGACGAGGAGCTCGCATCGGCCAGCGGCGTCGATGGCCCGTTGGGCCCCAGCGGGGGTACCGAACTGGAGGAAAGCGTGAGGGACGACGGGGGCCCGCGAAGACTTGGTGGGCTTTTTGCTTGTGGGCTTAGGGTTTGGGAATTCGAAATCGGGGTAGGAATCGGGAGGAGTTGAGGAGGATTTCAAGCGTGATCGCCAAATGACGCAGTTGAGGGATTTTTCGAGGGAAAGGTGTAGACTTTCGGCCGTGGTCTGGGCGTCGAAGCCAGCGATGCTGACTTGGGTGATGACTTTGTCTTTGTAGTGGGCTTGGACTTGGGTTTTGGAGCTAGAGTCCAGAGAGCCCATTGGAGAGATCAAGAATTTGGAGGAGGAAGAAGAAAGGAGAAGGGGGGAATTGACAGAGAGAGAGAGAGAGTGTGTGCGCGGAATATGTAACCGGGTTGAGTAATAATAATAAATGAAGCCGACGAGTAGGCTTTTAACTTTTGTTGTTGGGGGATTACAGCCGTTGGATTGAGAGACGTGAGGATCTGACGGCATGGAAGTTTGGAGCTGAAAGATTGCGTTCGAACCTTTTTCTTCTTTCAATTTTTAGTACATAAAACATTTTCTGTTTGAAACTTGGACAAATTTTTGAAATCAACTATTTTGAGAATTTAATCAGCAAAAACAATCCAATTAGAAAAAAATTAGCAAAATCGATCGTTTGCCGTGAGAGAATGGTCGATTTTGCTGAAATACAATTTCTGTGATACACGAGACTACTAGTCCCGTGTAATTTAAAGCACGGGACTACTAGTCCCGTGTAATTTAAAGTCTTAATTAAGCGGTCAAATTATACGGGCTCCATCTTCCATTTTCTTGGTACGGCTAATGATGGATTAGCAGGTCCTAATTACATGAAACTAATAGTCCCGTGTAATTAAAAAAACCTTCAGCAAAATCAATCGTTTTTTGCTCGCCAGTGCAGAAGACGGTCGATTTTGCTCATTTTTAAGGAAGAAGATCGTTTTTACTGATTAATCGCGGGCAGAAAACGGTCGATTTTGCTCATTTTTAAGGAAGAAAATCGTTTTTACTGATTAAATTCTCAAAATGGTTGATTTCAAAATTTCTCCTTTCAAATATATAGCGCGAGAAAAGGTAGTAAACACTGAAGCTCTAATGTTCTATACGTCTTTCATATTTAGTGTCACAGATCTTGATATTTTAGAATTGGTCCCTCAAAGCTTTTAGTATTTTGAAATTAACTCCTTAAATTATCACATTTTGAAGGATAAATTGCACTTAAATACCCTATTCTTTCCAAATAAATACTTATATACCCCAAATTCCAAATCGGGATAAAAATAAATTATTAGTTGTTTGCTGTGTGAATTTTTTAACGACGTTAAATTTAACCCGAACAGACAAAAATGTCATTCTTCCTAAATAACCCCATGATTAAAAAATCTTCAAACTTTTTGTTACCATAAATCTCTTCCCCCGGGGGGGGCCCCCCCCAAAAAAAAAAAATACAAGGGGAAACCGGGTTTCATGTATCTCATGCTTGACAGTAGTTGATGAGCAAGAACGAGCTAATGTAGGTGTTATGGGGTGTTCCCTGTTCCCCACAGATATGCTATCCCGAGAGCAGGTTCGGTCGAGTCGACTTCATTCCAAGACGACTCGAAGGGCGGACCCAGTCGAGCAAAATATGATTACCCATCAATCAACCGACACTTTTCCCAAGGACGACTCGGGATATTATTTCTCAGCATTATTTTAACAGTTTACGATCATCATTACAACTCCACGTCACCCGCCGACAAGCCTCAACGGCTGCTGATTCCCCATACCACAGAAGTGACCCCACGTCACTCGTCGACAAGCCTCGATGGCTGCTGATTCCCCATACCATAGAAGTGACTCCACGTCACTCACCAATCGACACGTATCGAGCAGAGGGTGACTCAGCCTCCAGCTCACCCCTCGCCATCATCATAAATTGTATTCTCACTAGATGCCGATTCGGCCCTTGGCATCCTCTATAAATACATATGCTATTCGTCATGAAAAGAGATTGGATTCTCCTTACTACTAAGAAACTCTCTAGACACATTTTTAGAAGAATACACTGTTCTTCTATTACCTCACTCAAGTTCATCAACTGACTTGACCGTCGGAGGTACCACGGGGGAAACGAGCACCGTACTCCCACGATTCTTGCATGTGCAGGTCGCTCGCCTGTTCCGAGCTCTGAGAACCAGACATAAATTCAAAGAAGGAAAGCGACCCCCTCTCGACGATTCAACAACCCTGAAACCCACATCGACTGTTTGTTCACGAGCATCAACAGTTTGGCGCCTACCGTTGGGCTACTTTCCTCTTTTTGAGAAAAAATGACAGGTTCTGAGCGAGGAGTGGGGAGTGAACCAATCTCCTCTGAAGGTGGCTCCCAATTGGGAGGGACCCTACATTGTTATGGAGGAACTTAGAGCCGGCACCTATCGGTTGAGAGCTCTAGATGGACGAATCCTCGGTCATCCATGGAACATTGAACACCTACGACGGTATTTCCTTTAAGATTTTAGTTTAATCTCTTGAATGTTGAAAATTCCCTATGAAGAATGCATGCCTTAGATAATTGATAATATATCTGATGAAACGGCTTTAGACAAACTTTTGCGTCACCATAATAACTGAAAAATGGAAGACCTAGTCAGCTCGGCACCCGACTCCTCAGTCGATGAAAAGTCCTTGGTACTTCTGTAGGCGTATAAAATTACCTATAGGTCCCTTCGCGCAGCTCGACGACGCCGATTCGACAAATGGACCATCGGGCAACATATCCAAGCACGACCGTTAGCCTGCAAACACCGAAGCCAAACGATACGCGACGAAGCGAACTAACGAGGCTACGAAGCTAACGAACCGCACGTGAACAACGGAATGCATCCATTCGTATGCGGAATCAAGTCAACGGTTTGGGGAGTCAACGAGTCATCCAATCAAGAGAGGATTCGAACTCAAACACCAAGGCGGATTTACTGCCAAATCAGGAACCCGACTTACTGCCAAATCTGGAATCAAGTCAACGAGTCGTTTCCAGATCAATCAACCACACAACCGAATCATGGACATAACCGGAACCGGAAACAACGGAAAACGACGAAACGAACAACACCCGGAGTGGCTCGGCCTAAACCGAGCCAACTCAAGGCGCCTCGGGCAAGGCTGAGCCACCTTGAGGTGGCTCGGCCAAGGCCCAGCCACCCCAGGGTGGCTCGGTAGCCGAGCCACCCCCTGGGGTGGCCGAGCCACCTCATGGTGGCTCGGCATGAGCCGAGCCACCTTGAGGTGGCCGGCGGCTCGGGTGGCTTCTGACTTGTGTGCACGGGCACAGGTTCGAGTGCCTATAAATAGGCTAGGCATGGCTCATTTGTAAGAGGTTGGATTTTGGAGGAGGCGAAGCCCTGCTGAATTGGAGACTCAGATCTAAAAAAGATCAGAACTTTAAGACTTTGAAGACTTGCTCATCCAGATCTGGTGCTCGACGATCATCAACGTCAAATAAGGCAGGTGTTCGAGAGGAACCGGATCTCAGATCTCAGATCTACGTAGGTACACTCCGGATCAAAGCTTGGTTCTTTGATCCTGAGATTCGAGCGGTTGTTTCCTTAGTGAAACAATCCCTCCCGGCTATTATTTCCTTGGTGAAATAGTACCCGTTATACTGCGTAGATCCGAACGGATCTAGATCTCACGGTGGTCCACGGATAAACCCCGGCGCAGGCAAACAACCCACGCAAGCGAGTGACCGCAAAACAGGAGCTCGCGATTTGTTCGACAAACAAGGAAACAAAGTTGTAATTTTTCATTTCTTTTTATTTGATTTTCATTGTAACCGAATCTTATAAAAATACCGGATCTTTGTAATCGATAAACTATTACGAGAGTGTACAATGGAATCAGTAATGAAGAAAGCAATAATTTTTCCCGCGAACAACTTTCTCAAGATAAGACCAAGGCACAACCATTTGGCCGACTCCCACAGTCGCCTCTCGGCCCTAGGGGAAAATGGAAGACCTAGTCAGCTAGGCACCCGACTCATCGGTCGATGAAAAGTCCTTGGTACTTCCTCAGGGTAAGACCAAGGCACAACCCTTTGGCCGACTCCCACAGTCGCCTCTCGGCCCTAGGGGAAAATGGAAGACCTAGTTAGCTAGGCACCCGACTCCTCAGTCAATGAAAAGTCCTTGGTACTTCCTCAGGGTAAGACTAAGGCACAACCATTTGGCTGACTCCCACAGTCGCCTCTCGGCCCTAGGAAAAATGGAAGACCTAGTCAGCTAGGCACCCAACTCCTCAGTCGATGAAAAGTCTTTGGTACCTCCTTAGAGTAAAACCACGGCACAACCCTCTGGCCGACTCCCACAGTCGCCTCTCGGCCTTAGGGGAAAGGTAAGGCCTAGTCGACTCTTTCGAGCCTGGGCACTCAATTTCAAGGTTAATTCCTGTATCACCTTTCAATCGAGCAGGAACAAGAAAAATTCAAGAGTTTAAAACACTCGAAATGAATTTATTTATTCATTAGATCTTCTTATTTACAAAGTCAAAAATACCAATTACAATGACTAATAAAAAAAGAAGAAGTGAAACATGACTCATTCTTATTTATTTTTCTTAACCCGCGACGGTCTCCAGAGGTGGAGCGGTCGCATCAGCAGTTGCCGAAGCCTCTTAGCCCAGAGAACCAGCATCAGCAGGAGGAGCATGCATCTCAGGGGCTTTAGTCCCCCCTTCCATTAGCGGAATGACAGCTATCGTTTCCTTATCCGTGTCGTCTGAAGACTCGCTGTCATCTCACTGTCAAAATCAGTTCTACTCATTCTCTGCTCATTTGTTTTTCCCTTGCATATGGCCACGGTCGCATCAAAGCGAAAGGGGCTGACTGTTATGGGGTGTTCCCTGTTCCCCACAAATATGCTATCCTAAGAGCAGGTTCGGTCGAGTCGACTTCATTCCAAGACGACTCGAAGGGCGGAATCAGTCGAGCAAAAGATGATTACCCATCGATCAACCGACACTTTTCCCAAGGGTGACTCGGAATAATATTTCTCAGCATTATTTTAACAGTTTATGATCATCATTACAACTCCACGTCACCCGTCGACAACCCTCAACGGCTGTTGATTCCCCATACCACAGAAGTGACCCCACGTCACTCATCGACAAGCCTCGACGGCTGCTGATTCCCCATACCATAGAAGTGATTCCACGTCACTCACCAATCGACACGTATCGAGCAGAGGGTGACTCAGCCTCCAGCTTACCCCTCGCCATCATCATAAACTGCATTCTCACTAGATGCCGATTCGGCCCTTGGCATCCTCTATAAATACATATGCTATTCGTCATGAAAAGAGGTTGGATTCTCCTTACTACTAAGAAACTCTCTAGACACATTTTTAGAAGAATACACTGTTCTTCTATTACCCCACTCAAGTTCACCAACTGACTTGACCGTCGAAGGTACCACGGGGGAAACGAACCCCGTACTCCCACGATTCTTGCATGTGCAGGTCGCTCGTCCGTTCCGAGCTCTGAGAACTAGGTATAAAGTCAAAGAAGGAAAGCGGCCCCCTCTCGACGATTCAGAAACCCTGAAACCCCCAACGACTGTTTGTTCACGAGCATCAACAGTAGGGTTTGACGAGCTGCAACAAAAGGTTCGGTTCAATTTGAGAGTAGAAAGCTTGAGAATAGAAGAGAAAGAAGAATGATATTTGATAAAGAGAAATTTTTTGAACTGAAAAACAGGAATAGATTTCTTGTTCATATATATATATATATATATGCAAAAGACAATATCAAAGTATTTATAAAATTACAAGAAAACACAAGGAGATAATATAACCATCACCTACCCGACCATGCCACCATAGTAGTAAAAACAAAGCTGATCTATCTCTAGAAAAGACCAAAAAAAGAGGAACCAAAACAAAAGAAACTTGTTTTTGATATTATCCCATGAGATGAGAATACAGACCAAAAGGACCAGCAAAAGACATGCTAAAAACGATGATGATGCTAATTAGAAGAGAAATTCTCTCTCACAGCATCAGTTGCTTGCTTCCTAGCGAGCTCTTCAAACTTCAGTTTAGTCCCTGCTCTGCGAATCCTTCTAGCCATCCTATCCTCTTGAGCTCATGTCCATAAAAGAGAGTATCTAGCTATATTAGCGGCAATGTGATCAGAAAGAGACTGGATATCTTTAAAAATAATATAATTTCTGCTGATCCAAATCCACCAACAATAGCATGGCAATAAGACTTTCCAAATAATTTTGATATCTCAATTTGTGGAGGGAGAGCCACCAAAGGAAATCATCTCACTCATAACTTGAATCCAATTACTTGTATTAAGATTGTGGAGAAGAGTAGACCAAACTCCGGATGCAAAGGAGCATCTGATGAAGAGGTGATCCTGATTTTCCACTTCTATTCTGCAAAACGGACATCTAGGATCTCCATTCCAACCCTTGGAAACTAAATTAGCCCTAGTGTTAAGCTTACCCTTGCTGACAATCCAAAAGAACATTTTAACTTTCAGAGGGATGAGAGATTTCCAAATAAAGTTATAATAGCTAGATCTCATACCTCCAGAATGTAAAACAGAGTACAGTGATTTTACTATGAAACTACCAGAGGGATGCAGAGGCCACCATAGATTGTCTGGGAGGGAGATATCCTTACAGGAGAAGGAGTCCAGATGGGAGTGAAGAGACACTATTTCATTTCTCTCTTCTGGAGTAATACCTCTTCTAAGAATAGCTTGTTAGTTCCAAGAATGATTTAAGAAGTAGCACTAGGATCGGGTGTAGTCAGAAGAAAAAACTAGGTTAAAAACCTTAGAAAAGAACTGCTCAATGAGTTATCTCCAGACCATCTGTTAGTCCAAAATCCACACGTCCTTCCATCACCAATGTTCCATCTTACAAAGCTAAAAAAACATGACTAATAGAAGACAAATCTTTAATCAATTTAGAATCTAGAGTGTTTGGATGGTGCACCACATGATTAGAAGCATCTTTGGAATACAAGGAGAAGATCACTTTACTGATAAGAGAGTTTCTATCAAAAATTTTCCACATCCATTTGGACGGAAGGGCTATATTGAAAGAAGACAAATCAATGACACCCAACCCCCCTTCTTTCTTAGGCTTACATACAGTGTCCCATGCAACCAAACACTTTGGTTTAGCAGGACATAGATTTCCATTACAAAGAAAATTCCTTCTGATGTTGTCTATGGCTTTAATAATCCATCTCGGAAGTTTAAAGAAGGAAATGTAGTAAAGAGGATGGCTAATAAAACAGAGTTAACCAAAGTGAGACGTCCTCCTATCGATAAAGATTTATTTTTCCAAAGAGACAGATTTTTGTTGAAGGAGTCTAAAAGCGGTTGTCATTCTCTTCTAGTTAAAGACCCCTTTTTGAGGGGAAGTCCCATATAGGAGAAGAGGAGGAAACCAACTGCATGTTGCGTGCAGCAAAAATTTTGACAGCACTTTGGCAGAACAACAAGAGAGTCAGGTCACAATAGGAATTCTCGTTTCACAAAAGAAAACAAAAACTTTAAGTAAAATATCTCAACAAAGTGGGATATCAGCTCTTCCTCTCATCAGTTCTAGGACTGACCTGTCGAGGGAACCTAAATAAGCTATTACAAATCACACAAATAGCGAGATAACCAATTTTACGTGGTTCGGCAAATTACCTATGTCCACGGGGAGAGGATGAGGAGATTCCACTAAATCAAGGAGAGTACAAAGGGTTACAATCTCACAAAACTCACAAACTAACCTTCAACCAAAGCTCTCAACTTGCTCACAATATCTCTCTCTCACAATGCTCAAAAGTCTCTCTAATCTCTGATTACAACTCTCCTTTCTTTTTGATGATTGATTCTAATCTCCATATATGTAGAAAAACTAAAACCAAACAGACTAGGAATCCTAAAACCAAAAACAAAACAAATTAGGAATCCTAATACCATCATGTTACCAAAATAGATTAGGAATCCCAATAACCTCATGTTACCAAAATAGATTAGGAATACTTCTATCCAATAATTCTCCACCTCGGTGAAGTATTTCCAATACTGAGCTGACACCAACATAAGCACTAATACGTCGTCTCACTAAATTCGGCTGCACCAATGTGGTTGCCTACATACCCTCTCTCCCAAGGGATCAAGCCGCCCGTAGTTCATCCAAATGGCCGTCAACAGCCTCAACAATCACGAATATGTAATAAGTTTCAGCAATGATCAAACTTGTTACTCGGAAGCACCTTAGTGAGCATATCCGTCGGATTATCCTTCGTGTGGACTTTCACAATCTCCACATCTCCATTTTAAGAATATCCCGAACGAAGTAATAACGAACATCAATGTGCTTCGTCCTCGCATGAAAAACCTGATTCTTCGCTAAATAGATAGCACTCATGCTATCTTAATGAATGGTGATGGACCGTTACGATATACCAAGTTCCTCCAAAAGTCCTCGAAGCCAAATAGCCTCCTTCACAGCCTCCGTAACTGCCATATACTCTGCATCTGTCGTAGACAAAGCCACCGTAGACTATAAGGTGCATCTCCAACATACCGACGTATGGGTCAAAGTAAACACATACCCTGTCGTAAACTGGTGCTTATCCAAATCTCTGGCATAATCCGAATCAACATAGCCAATGCATAGCTGCCTACCTATAGTGTCCCGCTCATAAAAAATTTAACATTGAGCATACCTCGAATGTACCTCAAAATCCATCTCACGGCGTCCCAATGACTCACTCCTGGATTATGCATGTATCTCGAAACCATGCTCACCGCCTATGACAAATCTGGTCTCGTACATACCATCACATACATCAAGCTCCCAACCGCGCTCGCATATGGAGTCTTCGACATCAACTCTCGATCTTCAACTGTTTTTGGTGAAAGATCAGCTGAAAGCTTCAAATGGGCTCCCAATGGTACACTAACTAGCTTTGTATCCATGCTAACATGAAATTGATGTAGAACCTTCTTCAAATAAGCCACCTGTATCAAACAAATTCTGCCCTTCTTCTTGTCTCTATCGATCTCCATCCCTAAAATGCGCTTTGCCTCATCCAAATCCTTCATCTCAAACTCCTTTAAAAGCTGTGCATTTAACTTATCTATAGCAGATCTGGAAATAGAGGCAACCAACATGTCATCGACATAAAGTAATAAATAGATGTATGTACCTCCTTTCAACTTGTGAAAATATATACAAGGATCAAACAGGCTCCGAGTGTACGAATGACCAATCATAAAACCATCGAATCGCCTATACCATTGTCGAGGAGACTGTTTCAAACCGTATAATGATTTCTTTAACCCGCAAACCAACTTATTTTTCACTGTAGCTCGGAATCCCAATGGCTGAGTCATATATATTTCTTCATCAAGATCACCATGAAGAAATATTGTATTCACATCCAACTGATCTAACTCCAAACCATATTGTGCCACCAAAGCTAGCAAAATCCGAATCGAAGAGTGCTTCACCACCGGAGAGAAAACCTCATTATAGTCAATACCTTCCTCCTGTGCATAGCCCTTCATAACTAACCTAGTTTTGAACCTTAATGGAGTACCCTTAATGCCCTCTTTCTTTGTGTATACCCCCTTGTAACCAATTGCCTTCCGTCCCTTTGGAAGCTCAACCAGCTCTCATGTATCGTTCTTATGAAGAGACTCCATCTCCTCTTGCATAGCTACCTACCATGAATCAGCCTCTGAACTTTGCTCGGTCTCTCTAAATGTAGTAGGCACCATCTCATCGATACTCTCCACCGAAAGTGCATATGTAATTGTGTCGGCATACCGTGTTGACATCCGTATGTCTCTCCTCTGTCTCCGAACCGTAATAGAATCCTGAACCTGAGCCGTCGGTCCCTGTTCCTGCACATCAGTACACGTATCCTCCGTGTCACCGTCGTGCTTGTCTGGCGTCACCTCAGTCGTCACCCTAATGGATACTATACCATCTGGACAATGTGAAGCTACATCAATCTCCACCACCTGTGATATCTCCTCTGTCGGGTCGCTCTCCACCTGATGAGAGCTGGGAAGCTTCAAGATAGAAGCCTCATCAAACGTGACGTCTCTACTCACCACAATCTTCCTATTAATTAGATCCCAAAGCTTGTATCCCTTGACACCATACTTGAATCCTACAAATATGGCCTTCCTAGCTCGAGGTTCCAACTTATCAATTCTAACATGATAATATGCAGGGCAACCAAATACCTTGAGCTGGTCATAGTCATGTGCTCTCTCTCTCTCGACCACTTCTCCATAGGGGTTTTCCCCTCAATCACAGATGAATGCAGCCTATTAATGAGGTGGCTTGCATATATAAGTGTCTTAGCCCAAAAGATCTTCTCTAAACCACTCTGTAATAATAAACATCAGACCTTCTCCAGCAAAGACCGATTTAGTCTCTCTGCCACCCTATTCTGCTGTTATGTATGACTAACCGTGAAGTGCATCTCTATGCCCTCGTCTCGACATAGCTGCAGAAAGGGGTCTGATGTATATTCACCATCGTTGTCGGATCGCAACGTCTTGATCTTTCTCCTAGTCTGTAGTTCCAACCTCTTCTTTCACTCTACGAATATATCTAGGACTTCACTCTTTTTTGCCATGGTGTACACCCAACATCGCCTAGAATAGTCATAAACGAACGTGACGAACCAATGTTAACCACCAAGTGATACCGTCTTGGTGGGACCCCAAACATCTATGTGCACGTAGTCCAGGATGTCCTTCGTCCTATGAATTACAGTCCCGAAGTTTACCTTTGTCTTTTTACCAAGTACACAGTCCTCACAGAACTCCACTTTACCACTCTTGGCTCCATTCAATAGCCACTGCTTGCACAAAACCTACAGTGACTTCTCTCCTGTGTGTCCCAACTTATAAGGCCAAAGCCTGCTTATGCCCACCTCTGAAATAGCTGAAGCAACCTGGCCAATTTCGATGCTCTCTGATACGGGTGTATCTTCTCTTCGGAAAAGCGATCCTCATGGGAGCTTGAGGATATGTGATTCTCATGATATCTTAATAATAGTGGTATGAAGCGACACGACGGAGCACAGGATGGAGCGTGAAGCGAGTCGAAAGAACATAGAATCAAAGATTTTAGTTCTCAGCCTGATGAGTCGACTGACGGGTTGATGAGTCGACTGATAGTTAATGAGTCGACTGACGGGTTGATGAGTCGACTCAAGAAAACACCTTCAGATAGCAAAATGCTTCTGCTGAGTCGACTCATGAAATCATGAGTCGACTCATGCAGGCCAACATAGTTTGTGCACATTTTGAGTCGACCATGAGTCAACTGGTGATCATGAGTCGACTCATCTCGATCATGAGTCGACTCATCAAGGTTTCCTGGGCAGATTTGGTTTTCGTTTTGAATGAATCCTAGCTGAGTTTGGTTTTGGTTATTTACCAGATTACCACCACGTTGTAAACCTTATAAATAGGGATTGTTTAGGGTTCTAAACAAGAAGGTTAGAGGCCAAGATGTAGATCTAAAGGGTTTTAGGTCTAAGTGAGATCCTAATCAAAAGGATTAGGGTTTAGATTGTGATGATCTTAAATCAGAGGAAATTAAGAGAGATTCTAATCATTATATTAGGGTTTAGAGAGAATTGAGATGTTGTTCTCGATTCTAGTGAGATTGTGAGGGAGAGATTGTAATCTTTTATTCTTCATAATCTAGAGAAGGTATTTTTCCTTCGCCATACTAAATTGTTCTTGTGTTTTGATCATCCTCTTCTCAACCCACCTTTTGGTAGCAAAATGCTTCTGCTGATTCGACTCATGAAATCATGAGTCAACTCATGCAGACCAGCACAGTTTGTGCACATTTTGAGTCGACCATGAGTCGACTGGTGATCATGAGTCGACTCATCTCAGTCATGAGTCGACTCATCGAGGTTTCCTGGGCAGATTCGGTTTCTGTTTTGAAGGAATCTTAGCTGGGTTTGGTTTTGGTTATTTACCAGATTGCCATCACGTTATAAACCCTATAAATATGGATTGTTTAGGGTTCTAAACAAGGAGGTTAGAGGTCAAGATGTAAATCTAAAGGGTTTTAGGTCTAAGTGAGATCCTAATCAAAAGGATTAGGGTTTAGATTGTGATGATCTTAAATCGGAAGAAATTAAGAGAGATTCTAATCATTGTATTAGGGTTTAGAGAGAATTGAGAGGTTGTTCTCGATTCTAGTGAGATTGTGTGAGAGAGATTGTAATCTTTTATTCTTTATAATCTAGAGAATGTATTTTTCCTTCGCCATACTGAATTGTTATTGTGTTTTGGTCATCCTCTTCTCAACTCACCTTTTGGTAATTTCGCGACCAAATGGTGCTCACACGGTGACTTGTATCACTCCCTTCATATAATACACGTTTTGACTGCGGACTTCCTTTATCACCACTAAAGATCCCTTAGTAACCTTTGCAATAGCGTCTTCAAAGGTCACCTTAAATCCCTTTGCCTCCAAAGCTCCAATAGAAATAAAATTCTTCTTCAGCTGAGGAACGAATCTCACCTCCTTCAATTCACGGTCTACTCCATCGTGCATCCGGATCCGCACAGTACCTATCCCACAAATGCCACAGGATTAATCATTTTTCATGATTACAACTCCCCTATCGAGCTTCTCAGAAGATGCAAACTAATCTCGCCTAGGGGTCACATGATAGGTAGCTCCCGAATCAAGTATCCAATCTGATGCATCCAAGTGGTTTACCTATGGAGTAATCAGTAGAGAAAATATCGAATCATCGGAATCATCATCTTTCGCAACATTCACCTCATTGACCTTCGGGCTCTTTTTCTTGCTATTCTCCTTTTCTTTGATTTTTGGACAATCTCTTTTCCAATGTCTCTGCTCCTTGCAGAATGTACATTGGTTCTTTCCTAGCTGGTGACGACCTCTTGACTTTGACCTTCCTCTATTACCACATTTTGGATATGGGCTTCTACCTCTCGTCGACAAGACCTCTCCTGAAGTACTAGCACAGAAAGTCTCTTTATCCTTCCTCCTCAAATCATAGTTTGTCAAAGCATTAGTAACTTCACTATAGCTGATAGAAGATCTCCCGTTCAACAAAGTGAGCACAAATGTGTCATACTCCTCATCCGGTAAGGAACCTAATAAGATAATAGCATTGTACTCATCAGATATCTTCTCATCAATATTCGCCAAGTCCGACAACAACTTCGTATAGTTGTTCACATGAACCACAAGCGAGGTACCTCTGGACATCTGGAATCTGAATAACCTACGCAGCAAATGCAACCTGTTCTCAACATTATTCGTAAGGTACTTATTGTTGAGAATTTCTCACATCTTCATCGCAAACGTCACCCCAATTATATCATACTTCAATTCCTGTTCCAAATAGGACCTGATCACCCCACAAACATTCCTATTCATCTTTTCTCATATCAGCTCTTCATATTTTGGTGGTCTCTCATAGACCATGATGGTCTCCTCCAAGTTCTGAGCATTGAGCGTATCTTGTACGTCGCTCATCCACAAACCAAAGTTGATTTTACTATCATACTTCACCATACTAATTTTGGTGTTCTGAAAACCAACTTGAACTGTACTCGCCATCGACTTGCTGCTTTCACCTTCTTCTCCCATTGCAAACTAACTCCAAGTTACAAAGAAAGAATCAAACTTTGATAGAAATTAAGAATTACCCAACTGAACCCTAGATCGGATTCCAAATAGATCTCCTGTCTACACGAGGAAAGCGAAATTTCCAACGGCAACTCCTAATGCTATCTCCACCGAAGCCTATAACTCTAAGAACCAAGCTTCACACAAGAATCTTCCTCCACCTAATTCTAAAACCGTAGATCTGAAATCTGAGCTCTGATACCACTTGTTGTGCGCAGCGAAAATTTCGGTAGCACTTCGGCAGCACAACAAGAGAGTCAGGTCGCAATAGGAATTCTCGTTTCACAAAGGAAACAAGAACCTTAAGCAAAATATCTCAACAAAGTGGGATATCAGCTCTTCCTCTCATCAGTTCTAGGACTGACCTGTCGAGGGAACCTAAATAAGCTATTACAAATCACACAAATAGCGAGGCAACCACTTTTACGTGGTTCGGCAAATTGTCTACGTCCATGGGGAGAGAATGAGGAGATTCTACTAAATCAAGGAGAGTACAAAGGATTATAATCTCACAAAACTCACAAACTAACCCTCAACCAAAGGTCTCAACTTGCTCACAATATCTCCCTCACACAATGCTCAAAAGTCTCTCTAATCTCTGATTACAACTCTCCTCTCTTTTTGATGATTGATTCTAATCTCCATATATATAAAAACTAAAACCAAAACAGACTAGGAATCCTAAAACAAAAAACAAAACAAATTAGGAATCCTAATAACCTCATGTTACCAAAATAGATTAGGAATACTGCTATCCAACAATTACAATTCAGAGATCTAGAATACCTTTATGAGGAAATTTGCCTAGATAGAAAAGATTGGTTTTTTTGGGATTCACTTCCAGACCAGAGATGTTGGCAAAAAGGAGGAGGATAGCTTTCAGAATGATCATATCTGAATTTGACGCCCTAGAGAATATGATTATGTCGTCTGCAAACTATAAATATCTAATGGATGGATAGAATTATAATTAAAATAATACTGATGGTAGTTGACAATTAAATTAGTCATATGCAACAGTACATGAGAAAATTTAGAGGATATGCTCACAACTAAATGATAAAATGTTGCAAACTATATTTTTTTACAACTAAGGGTGTTTTTTTGCGCAGTTTTGAAACTCGAGATATATATGTGTTTTTTTTGGAAAAAATAGGGTATTTAAGTGCAATTTAGCTAATTTTAAAATTAGTCTCTCATATCTTTTTAAAATTAGTCTCTCAAATTCTTTAAATATTTCAAAGATGGCCCTTCCAGTTAGCAAAAGATTTAGGAGATTAAATTTAAAATATCAAAAAAATTGAAGACTAATTTCAGGACACTTTGCCTTTGGCTTCTTGGTTCTTTGGTTACATGGGACTGAAATTGTTACAATAAAATTCAATATTTTTTTATTTGTGTGCAGATTTTAAAATGATACGTATAGAGAAGAAAACGTTTCGATTCCCCAACTGACCTTTTTAGTTTTTTTATGATGGCAACAGAAGTACATGGAGAGAGGGAGAATAAGGCTCCAAGCACCTCTCTTCATGACAACTACTAATTTTACGCTATTGGTAATAGTTAAGCAGTAAACCTTTTTTTTATTTACTTTCTTTAGATTGAATTGGATTTTAATTTAGGATAAATTTGAACTGGCTCATATGAAAATGTCGATTATGTTTTAGTTGAATGATTGTGAAAATTACAAATTCATGATACGCAACTTCATTGGAAGTAGAAGTGTGAAAGGGATCACAAAAAGATGGTAACGCAATAGAAAAGTAGAGAAAATGGGCTCTTAAGGAAACTTTTCAATTTACTAATAATGTAAAGTGATCACGACCTTTTTCTTTCCCCCCCCTTTGATCCTGACCACCACCTTCTGTGATGCAACAATTGGAATCATTGCTCTGTTTGCTTTTAGGGTTAATTAGACATGAGTCCCTCAACAATAATACACCTTTTTTTAAGTTGATCCTGACCACTACCTTTTGTGATACAACAGATTGGAATCATTGCTCTGTTTGCTTTTAGGGTTAAAATTAGATACGAGTCCCTCAACAATAATACACCTTTTTTTTATTTGATCCTGACCACTACCTTTTGTGATACAACAGATTGGAATCGTGCTCTGTTTGCTTTTAGGGTTAATTAGATATTAGTCCCTCAGCAATAATCTGTATTAGTCCCTCAAATCTCAGTAATTGTGGTCTTGCAATTCGGTGACCAAAAATATCCATTACCATTAGTTATGAATTCTTTCTTAAACTACATCTCCTTCAAAAAAGAAAAAAGAAAAAAAGAAGGGGGTTCATTTGGGGGGGGGGGGGGGATTTCTTTCACTTCGGTATTTCAAAGTACACATTTTTAACTTGGCTAAATAGCACTTATATACCCTATTGTTTCAACTATTTTTTACTCGTATATCCCAATTTGTATTTGTTAGCAAAAAAAATACTCTATACTTTTTTTAACTTACACTTATATAACCTCACTTTTTTAGCGGCACTTAAATACCCTAAAGTTTTAAAACTTGCACATAAATACCCTCAGTTATGCAAATTTGAGGGTATTTGGGTACAAAATTGAAAAACTTTAGGGTATTTAAGTGCCAAATTTAAAATCTTCAGGGTATTTAGGTGTGGCAGAGTTAAAATCTCTAGGGTATTTAGGTGCAAGTTTTAATAACTTTAGGGTATAAGTGCTATCAAAAACAAATGAGGGCATATAAGTGCACGTTTAAAATACTTTAGGGTATTTTCTTGCTATTAAATACAAGTGAGTGTATATAAGTGAAAATGAGTAAAGTTTAAAAATATGTAATAATTTTGTTATGACAAAATTTAATTTTATCTTTTTCACTTGGATACTCCATAAATTTATTTTGACACTTTGATGCCCCAAATTTTAAGGTATCAATACCGCAATCTATAGGATATCAAAGTTAAATGTGTAAACTTTGAGGTGTTAAAGTTAAAAACTGTGGAAACTTTGGGGTATGAAAGTTAGAAAATGTGTGAGTTTGGGGTATCAAAGTATCAAAAAATTTTGGGATATCAAAGTTAGAAGAGATGTAAACTTTAGGGTATCAAAGTATTAGAAAAACTTTTGGGTATCAAAGTTTTAAAATGTGTAAATTTTAGAGTGTCAAATTGCAAATAACCCTTAACATAGCTAAGGATCTTTTGGTCAGTGAAGGACCCAATTGCAATAACACTAGAATTTTAAGTACTAATAAGCAATTATTAGGATTTGAGAGGCTAATATGGAATTATTGAAGATCTGAGAGACTAATATCTAAATAACCCTTGCTTTTATTCCAAAGAAGAAGAGGGGAACCCGAAGTTCTGCGATTGTATGATGCATCTGAATATTAAAGGTTCATGTACAAAATTACCTGATCCGATACTGGATTGATGGCATTTATGATAATACAAATAAGAGGATCAGAAACATCCTCCTTGAATGGGTTTGAATTAATTCATGTGTACAAATACATCCATTTATTCAAAATTAATGCATTTTTAAGGATGAACGTATGCTTGAAAGCAGCAACAGCAAGCAACCTAAACTTCAACCGTCGACATACTTCAAAAATCAACTATGAAAAAGAATCAGTAGAAAGAATGTATAACAATTAAAATCAGCTACTTAAAATCTATATCTATAATTGCGGTAAAAATATATTCGGGGAAAATGTGTCAATGCCTCAAAAAATAAAATGGATGTGGCTCAGCCCCCTAATCTTTTTCCCTTAATCTTTAGCCCCAAAAGAGGATGCAAAGTGTACTTCAGCCCCAAAAGCTCACTTTTATACATGTACTCAATGTATTTTCTATAACCTACTGAAAATACCCTCATCTCTCATCCAGGAAATCTTCCCCTTAACCCATAGAGCTGGTGATCGCTGCATTACTAGGCTACCTCGACTACAAGAAATCTAGTATTTAATGACCAAAATTAGTGAAGGGACCTTCATTGATGATAACTCCTAATCATAATAGGACTAAAAATTAAACCTATTACTATTAATAAAGAAATGTCACCCTTTTTTGGTCCTAAATTTTGGTCTGCCCTTGTGTAAGTCAGGGATTCAAATCATTCACGTCACTAGTAGAAAATCAATTCCAAAATTTTCGTATCCCCGCCTCTCAAAATATTTTCGCCTTATTTTCCCCTTATCTTTCAAAACCTTTAATTTTCCAATCCTCTCCTAAACTTTTCAAAACCTAAAACGTAAGTCCAGTCCTCCACCCTTCCTCTGGCCTTGTCCTCCAAGCCTTAAAGCCCCCACCGCACCACCGCCGTCCTCCAGTCCCTCCTTCGCTAAACCCTAGCTTCTCTCTCTCTTCTCACCAACTCGCCCACAAAACCCTAGCTTCTCTCTCTCTCTCTTTCTAATGCAATAATCCCTCAATCTCATATCTAACTATGTCGCGGGCGCAGCATAAGCGAGGATGTACGGCGGCGATAGCGGGTCCACCGACGACGATGGGTCCCAGGACGACGCCCAGAAAAAGATCCCGTCAGCATCGTCGATGCCTTGGGTTCGGAACCTACGCAGGTTCATCAGATATGACAATGGCCTTGGATTCGAAACCTAATGGGTCAGTACCCACTTTCCTCCTCTATTTCTTGGGAATTTTGAGCTTCAATCTACTTCATCAATCTCAGGTTTCGTTTCAAGAACCTTCTCTAGCACTTAGCAAATGGGAATTTTGAGCTTCTTCAAGCTCATTTGAATCAGTTTCCCCTAGTAAAAAAAATTCTAAAAAATTGCTCTTGCATGTTAATTTGCTTAGAGATTGAGGCTTTATGGACTTTCTCGGTCATATCCGTATGCTGAAACACTGGTCTTCTTTATTGTTAAGAATATATCATTTCTGAGATTGCAATATGTCTTATATTTTTCTTGCCAATTAAATCAGGCTTCTTCTGTACCAGGAAATGTGAATATTTTATTGCATACATTAATATGGATGCGTCTCTGAAGGATAAAAGCCCATGGTTATCATTCATTCCATGACATAGTGGCTTGGTAATTTTTAGGTGGTTACTTTCTGTGTAAAATATGCAACTTAGACTGGCACGTCTCAGTATATGGTGATCATGTTTTATGTTATGTTTTCCTATGTTTAGATTATGCGAAGGAGGAGAGCTACTAGATCGAATTTTAGCCAAGTAAGACTACTATTCTAAAATTATGTAGACTTTAAAGAATTTTCCTTTCTTTTCATCTTGTAAAGAGCAAACTTATTTTGCTCACGTGTTCTGTGTAAGAGGATTTGAGTGTCATTTATTGTGGGACTCACAATTAGTTCCTGCTTGGAGATTATCAATGCTCGTCTACTATAATTTATCAAAAATGGATAAGATGGATACTTACCTGAGGTGCTTTTATAATTGCAGGAAAGATAGTCGTTATACTAAAAAGGATGCTGCAATAGTAGTCCGCCAAATGCTTAAAGTGGGAGCTGAGTGTCACTTGCATGGTTTGGTGCATCGAGACATGAAGCCAAAGGTAGATTAGCCAAACACCGATCTTTTTTATAGTTGTCTGAGAAAAAAACTGGAAGTTCTTTGATCCATATTAACGTGAAATACACATTTTTGCAGAACTTCCTTTTTAAGTCAACAAAAGAAGATTCACCACTCAAAGCTACTGAGTTTGGTCAGATTTTATAAGCCTGGTCAGTATAAGAAGTTGTTATTCTGTTAATAAATGATATGATAGACTACCAAATGGTAGTGTTTCTTGTCTTTAGAAACCAAGGAAGAGAGCAATCACCCTATGTTAGGTTTAGCTTATACATTTATATAATTGAAAAAATAAAATTTAGCACAAAATTGGCGTTTAATAATATCATTCGATTTTAACTTCAACTAAACTCATTAGTACAAAGGGTGTGTCCGCAATTAGCACAATTATATATCCAGTACGACAATAGTTTTTCCTTTTTCCATTTCTGCTTGATGCTGATGGCCTTTGGTAGTAGGTCATCACTACATTTGGGACTCAAACAACCAAATTACATTTAAGCTTAAAAAGATTTGTATTGAACTATACCTGATGTTGACCCAGAATCTGCATCAGATTGAGGACTAGAGTAAAGGTATGCATCTTTTGAATGCAATTGATCCTATACCCTGTTACAAAATGCCATTAAGCATTCTTATGATCATTCTGTGGTTGCATTCATCTCATACAGTCAAACATGTAATATTTAGGCATTTCTATCTCACTTTGCTTTATAAGTTTATTTGTTTTATAAAAGTTTATGGAGAATGCACATAAGCTGTCATAAACATCAGTCTTTTTCTCATTCTCCTGGAGAAGTATCAGATTATGTATTGAGCAAAGTTCTAAAGTTTTTCTTTTTGTTGATGGCGGAAAGAGACAAGGAGGAGATGGTGCTTGATATTGCTAAAATGGAGTTTGATTTCAAGGGAACATCTGTCATATGCAGAAGCGGAAGTCCTCTTATTCTTGCTGATTTGCAAAAGGTTGGTTTTATTTATGCTCTTTTGGTAAAGTTCCGGAATGTTATGCTATACATTGTATAACATCTCCTAGTGCTTTCTAACATCTATTTTCAGTGTATGATTGTACTACTATTCTGTTATGTGATCGGCTATTTGTGTCTAACAGGTTTATGTTTTAACGGCTCGTGCTGTGGTTGTCTGTGCTGAAGATGGAAATGCTGACCTGGTAATTATATAATAGATCTCAAAGTTATCCTATGCTGATTGCTTTTGTCCAATTTATTCAGAGCGATGCAAGAGCATTAAGAACTGTTTTAAGCTTAAATGGAGTAAAAGAAGGTCTAAGAGGACACATAGTGGTGGAGCTGAGTGATCTAGATAACGAGCATTGACAGGGATGGGTTGCATTAGATGATTATATCTAATTTTAATGTTTGTATATTAATATAGTGGTGATACATTTGCAGGAAAAAGATGAATGCGATTGTTCTTAAGGCTATGGGGCAGGCTATAAGTAAAACCGTGGCCATTGCTGATATCATAAAGATGCAAATAACTGCTCTTTTATGTTTTAACCATGACTTGGGGGTGTTTCAATGTTATAGCTCTGAACAATTTATTTGAATGCGGAAAAGGAATCCTGGTTTATATCAAGATGTGACTATCAGCTTGATTAGCATTATTGTTGTCTGGGAACCTATAGAGGAAGGTTTTGTCCCGTAAATATTTACTTTCTTTATGCAGGTAATTTTAATAGTATCATGGAATATTTCTCTTATGTCTGAAAACTATGTCATGCAGCTTGGAGATGACTCGTCATGTATCAATAATCTCAATCACTTTGTCACCTAATGATCTAAACCGGAACTCCCCTCCTTAAAGCATTTCACTTTTACAAATTGCATCTTCAACATGATAGAGGTTATGCTATGGAGGAGAATGATATGTCATGTTGACTTCCAAGTTCTTTACCTTTTGTGAGCAGGTATCAAGCACCAGTATTTTTAGAGTAGCCAAAGAAACAATACAAAGTGTAACAGCCACAATATCAACAACAACAGCAACATTAACCAAGGCAACCACCAAATCAAGTTGCTGAAGGTATTGTTTATGCAAATTTTCAGCTCTTAATGATGGAAATATTCCCCAAAAGTAGCATGTATGCTATTAAGTACTCGTTCATTAATTTCTCTTGCTCTGATAAAGAATCTTACGTCCGAGGACGTGCTTGAGGTAGAGGTAGAGGAAGGGGCTGGAGCAACCAGGGTGGCTATGGTGGTGGTGGCTATGGAGGGTATGGTGGTAGTCACTATGGTAGATATGAGGGTAGCTCGAGTCTTCTTTTTGATAATGACTAGTTTGATTGCACGTGCATTGCACGTGGTAAAATTTTTAATGTTTGTTTAAAATTTATAATTTTATTTAGTTAAAGATTTGTTATTAAATTATGGAATGTAAACAATGGGTCAAACATATGACACAATCTAAACATTCAACATTTGAATAATAAAATTATATTTATTGATTGATTAGGCGATAGTACACTGCTTGCATCTATTACGTGATTTATCAATCAAATATCGTCACAATGATATACCTAATAGTAATGATTAATGATGTGGATGTAATTCTAAGCTCATGGCATTCGAAGCTTGACTAAGCATTTGCAATATGTAATGTGTGAGTATATATATTCACGCATGAAAATTTTACAATCTCATACAAATTGCAAAACACTCATTAAACTTTGTATGATCAAACATTATTAATAAGGTTGACGAGTAACTTTCTAAGGGCATAGGATTTGAATATAAACAATAGATGAATATTCACGAGGATTATGGGAGAACAATCATCAGATAATCAAAGAATGTTAACACATCCAAACACAAATAGGTGCACACCCTTGGGTACAAATCTCGAAATGCTCTTGGATACTCAAAAGTCAAAACATATGCAAACACGGAAAGCAAACGAAATCAACACATTCAAACTGGAGTATGTACACAATAAGTGAAAATTAACCCCTTCAAACGACCTTAAAACGAAATGCTTCAACTGAATTATCATCACACTAATATCATCAGCAGAGCCTCGATTGGCAGAGAGATCGGGAAGCTTTTTACAAGCAGAGAGTGGTGATGAACACTAAGGGTCTGTGCAGAAGGGTCGAGCTATATCTACAGCCTCCTTATTGCTAACATATAAAGTTAAAGAATGAACAATGTCATATCTCTGATCACAGCCTATATAGAGGATAACATAACAATGAGACAAGTTAAACCTAAAACTCACATTATCCCACAACCCGTCACAGGCGAGAACCAAAAAATCGAATTCAGGTTTAATTGCAAGGATTCTTGTTTCTGGGTCCGTTATGACCCGTTGTTTCAAATGAGAATCTTCAATTCCCCTTGAAACGGCTAGTATGCCTTGCAATCTCCATAATCCTTGGCAAAAATAAATATAGCCACATTGCATAGAGGACATATAGCTTTAATAACCATTAAGTTTACATCAGAAATGATACATAACCCATATTGTAATTATATTTACTCTTTCCTCTTTTTAAACTTTTACAGAGTTAAACCCATCAAACGCAAATGTCATATTCAAACAAATTTTCTATTTCAATAAAACATGCACTTTAACATATAAACTCATCCAATTTAATAAAAAGTGACACCAAACCTATAATGAAAATTATTGGTGATGTTTTCAGTTTCTAACCTTCTAAAAAACCAAAACCAAAGGCACACAAACGTGTAACAAACAGTTCTGTTGCACAAGCATTCACATTAGCAAAAAGACTCGTCAAATTAAACAAAAAAACTTATACGCAATTCAAATTACATACTATACTTAGTTTTTCCCCCTTCTCAACTATCAAAAAATTCAAAACTAAGAAAAACACACATTTAACAAGAAGCTTTTCTATTTCAACAAGGAATGAAATATGTAGACTTAAAGAACTGGCCTACTTATTTCCCATTTACCAGAAATAATTATGTTCTATGAAAAAACATGAGCATTACAGCGAAAATATTTTCAATGTGCAATGAGATAAGTTACTTATGAGGTTCCCAATTCTCTCCCTTTCATCCTCCCTCGATGGCCGATGATCCGAAGTAAGTGCCTCAGCAGCACCCGAAATGCTCAAGACAGCCCGACAGTCATCAGCATTGAACACAATAAGATCACCCTTCTTAATGAGAGCAGTGACACAGCAAGATCCACTTTTAGCTTCTTCTTTAAGGAACTCTGCATCAGTCTTCATATACCCATTAGCAACCGCCTTTTCTATGTCTTCATCTTATCTCTTCATTTTAGTTATATTGTTTTCCCCAAATTGTCGGCAGCAATTTTAGCAGCTTTAGTACCACTATGACCATCGAAAAGATGACACATCAACTAAAATGTCGTTACAACCCTTCTAATCACAAAATTGATTCTTTTTGAAGATGAAGGTCGTCTACGTAATACATAACATGTGATATATAATAAGAAGACTCTCCGCTGATACATTAAATGTGATATATAACATGTGTTGCCTACACATCTACACATGAGATCATGCATGCCATTGAAGAATCATGTACAAAAAAGATCAATAAGATAACAGAAAAGGAATGCTAGTGGTTATGAAATTATTAAAAATTTGGTTACAGTAGCCGTTTTGGGGCATCATGTATACAACTGTTTGCTATGACATGATATTGTGGTTAGGACTTTAGGAAAGACTCGTCTGAGTAATTTTATTCTATGGACTGATTTCTCTTTTAGGCACTTGGTATGGACTATCCTGGAGTACCAGAAGGTCAACCCTTATTTAAAAGAGCCAAGAAACCAAAAAAAGTGGAAATGAGGTATTAGTTCCTTTTTTTGGATACTTAGTAATTTTTGTATGTCTCATGTAGGTGATTTTAACCTACACGGGAGTAGTATCTTATTTTTTGGAATGTACCTGATGTCAGATGATAATTATCAATATACAAGTGATGAGGCATGCATCTACCAGCTGTAAACTTATAATTATGAACAATACTTTCCAAAAAGATACAACCTCAAAGAGGTGGGATGGAGCCATAATAGGTTTTTAGTTAATGATAACACTTCATTTCACGGATAATTTAACAAAGATCAAGTCGTACATAAAATATCAATCCCTTGAATATCATTGAAGAATTTAATTTTCATTGCACGTGCAATGCACGTGGTAATTTTTTTATTATTTATTGTAAAATTTATGGAAAGATTTTTTATTACATTATTGAATGTAAGCAATGAATCAAACATATAGACATTAGCTAAAAATTCAACATTTGAACAATGAAATTATATTTGGTGATTGATTGGGTGATAGTACACTGATTGCAGCTATAATGTGATCGATCAATCAAATATTGTCACAAGAATATAACTCAAAGTAATGTTTGATGATATGGATATAAATTCAAGCTCATGCCATTAGAAACTTGACTAAGCCTTTGCAATTCCTTGATTGATATTACAACGATATTTTTGAATGGAACATGCTTTTCGCATGGCAAGTATAAGACTATACATATCTAACAGCAGGGTGGAGGCCATATGCAATGGGATAGCCTTTTTGCTATATTTACTATAGCTATCAACATACTATACGAGTCAACTATTGGGTTGACACTATACGAATGCAAAAGCCTACTTGCCTTTAGTATTTGCAATAAAACATAAAATAATACAAACCGTCTTAATGGTGATTCGACGTCAATGATAGGAACATCTTCAAGAGTTGCAGGAGGTTTCTAGATAGGTACTGACACTGCTGGTAATGGTTATATTCTAATTTTACGTTCGTCTATAGTCGTCTCCCCATTCTCATCCCCTACATCCGTTGGAATGTTTGATATTGCTATCTCCTCTTCATGTTTATCCCTGGGAAAGTAAAGTGGAAGCAATCTGGCAATGCTGAGTTACAAAAGAAGGATCAATAAGTCAACAATTATCTTCACTTACCAAGTTAGAAAAATTCTATCATTTTAATACTTTTGTTATTTTAACAAAAATCATTTCAATTTTCAAAGTAACAGAATATACCAAAAGGTACCTTTTGTATATCTCTATATCAGAAGTCGTTGTTGTACAAAAGACCACATCATTGTTTATTAGAGGTATTCTAAAACACTCACGATTCCACCTCATTGTTCCAATATTACATTTCCACAAAAGCACAATTACAGAGAGTTATTATAAATACATTAAATCGTAGTTCATGCACATCGAGTTTTTAGTAGGTGACCTTAGTGTTTACTTGATCATCCTCTGTTGTTTTTTGGTTGCACGATGCTGCTCTTTGTAATTGATAAGGATTTTGTTACTGTGTTGAAAGGTGTTTCCCCATTGTCTATGTGCAGATGGATAACTACACATTAAGGGTCTAACTTCAGAGAGCACATGAATCCAATTCTATGCCTGGTCATCACCACCGAGACATATTTTAATTAGAGTTCTTTGATTTTGTGTTATTTGGGTATGAACCTCATCAAGCATTTGCCTAGGACAGCATATGACGACTTCAGCACTGGGAAAACAACCAGATATTTGTCCATTTTAGTAATTATTATTAGCTAATCCTGCGTAGCAAAGGTAAAGATTTTGTATTTGTTTGGTTGCTTTGTATCACCAAAATTAATTTTTACTTTTCCAATGTCAATGGATCTGATAATATTATTATCTAATATCTATATGTTGTATCTATTTTGTATTCATCATCTGCATGTGTGATTCATGTATCACTTCTTTATGTATATGCTTGTTCTGCATATTTAGGTGATTGCTCGTGTTACAAAGATTCATGCAATCACGATAATAGCATTATATATTGCGTATTTATTTGAATTCTTCTATCTTCTTGTATATGATGTATGTTTTTCATGTATCACATCTACCTGGGTATCCTAGTGATCATTGTTGTTATCAAGATGTGTATATAATCAACACTATCTATCGGTATTCCCATTGATATGTTATTGAAAGAACTTTTCTATATGAATTTGATAAGTAGAAATAATCATTTGTACATTAGTTGCCTTTTTTGGTTTCAAACCATTTTAATTTCCCTTGTATTATATGTTCTATTTATTAATTTCAGTGATACCTGGTTCCTACATGCTTTTACTCAGCAACAGTTCACATATCCCATGCAAATTATGCGTTTTATTTTTTTTTATCAGGAACATTGTGTAGAATAATGGTAACTGGATTTACAAGGGGAGCAACCAACTTGTGATCCCTTTATGTTTGAAAATGCATGTGAAATTAAAATAATTCTCTTTTATATCTGATTTTATCTGTATTGGTTTAATTGTGCAGAAAGGAGTTAAGTTTCAAACCATTTTAATTTCCCTTGTACTATATGTTCTACTTATTAATTTCACTGATGCCCTGGATCCTACATACGTTTACTCAGCAGCAGTTCACATATCCCATGAAAATTATGTGTTTCATTTTTTTATCAGGAACCTTGTGTAGAATATGACCAAAAAAAAAGACAACAATAGGATATGACATGAAGGATAGGGATCATGAATGACCAACAATCTTATAAGCTTAAAAAACACTCCCACAAGAAAAATATGAACATACGATCAAATTGCAGCCAGCCTCCACTCAAGTACCCTCCAAGCATATTGGTCATACATGCAGCCTACAATTAGACTGATTGCTTTTTAAAGCAATTGCCAACACTTGATTTATTAGCCTCCAGTTCCCAATATAATCACTGGTCTCCTTCTTTATTGAATATAGTATAAATTAGCTACGCTAATGCTCTCTAGGAGTTCTGTTGTGCTGGCATTTATTTAATAATCCAAAGAGCGCACAACTATTGAAGGTTACAACTCCAAGTCACCAGGTATCATAAAGCAAGCCCACAGGCCTTGTCTATTGTGGTCAAGGAAATATTCAACATAATAAAATACATTATTATAGGCTACTTCCTTGTCAGTAGTGTCTATGACAAATGATATTTGTTTGTATTAAGCTAACTTGTAGCACTTTAGTCTAGGAGTTCCATTTTGTTGGCATTTTATCTAATAATCCAGAAAGCCCACAACTATTGAAGGTTACAACTCCAAGTCACCAGGTATCACAAAGCAAGCCAACAGACCTTGTCTATTGTGGTCAAGGAAATCTTCAACATAATGAACATATAATTAGAGGCTATTTCCTTGTCAGTAGCGTTTATGAGAAATGCTATTTATTTGTATGAAACTAACTTCTAGAATTGACTCACACAAAAACCTTGTAAACATATATTTTATGTTCATATAATGTAAAGCTCAGTATGAGTTAGCTTACCAAGACATCCACCCAAGTACTGGTTCCAAGCAAAATGGTAAATGCCAGCAGAA
This sequence comes from Asparagus kiusianus, assembly GCA_022839385.1. NCBI lineage: Eukaryota > Viridiplantae > Streptophyta > Magnoliopsida > Asparagales > Asparagaceae > Asparagus > Asparagus kiusianus. Next base: position 48,359 of record BQKN01059001.1, on the reverse strand, counting down.
CCTAAGAATATATAGAGGAGGAATAAAAAAAGAGATTTAACTTATGCAGTCTACATAATCATAATGTTACTGACACAAAAAAAGGCATGCACTACAATTCTCTTTTGTTGCAATATAATATTATTGAAAAATCATGTCGCACGAGGATCACCAAAAACATGGCTAAACATATTAAATTAAAAGCATATTGGACAATCTACAAAGAAAATCCTAGCAACTGATGCAGGGAAAAAATATAGAAAAAGAAGGCTTTTGTAGCAGGGCATTAATCTGTTTAATTAAATACAACCTAAAATAAATAGTAACCCATGGTAAATAGGCAGCGGTAAAAGTGAAAAGGCCCAAGAAACTCATGTGGATGAAAGGATTATGCTTGCTCCAGACATAGACCTTCAGAAAATGTAACGAAGGGGGCCAAAGTTTAGAAGTAGAAAGTTAATCCATATATTGTTGTTCATATATATAGGCACTATTTACTTTATAAGGGATTTCAGCATACACGTACTATAATTTTTCAAGGTTACATATTTCATCTTGCTTAATGCATAATTTTGGACATGACGTACACGGATAAATTTGTTCTAGTTGAACATATCTGCAAATAGGTTACCCATGCCAGCATATATAGGAAAATACTAATCTGACAAGTAAAATTTTTGCATATGCTAAAATCGAATTAATATATATAT
>BQKN01059001.1:18573-33817 GCA_022839385.1 Asparagus kiusianus | reverse complement strand
CTCCTCTCTCTCCTCAAAACCCTAACCCCTAATTTGACCATCTAACCCTAGATTTTCTCCTCAAACAGAAAATTCCCCTGCGTTGCAACCACCACCGTTGCATCCAGCCCCCCTCTTCCAGTTGCAACACTTAAGGTAATTTCTAATTTTTTATTAATTTCGTGGTTATTTCCTGGAATTATCAATGAACGGTTATTAATACATTTGAATGGAGGGTTAGTATGGTTTCATTCATGTGTGAAATCGAAGAGTGGAATATTGTGGAATGCAGATAGTTTTCCTTTCTATTCGACAAAATTATTTACATGCTGATGTTTATGGATGACTAACAGAATGCAGTCTCCATCAAACTCATTGAATTAATAATATGAATATTTAAGTTTGTGAATATTTAAGTATATGTAAATATTTAAGTTTGTGATGTAAAAATATGTGAAATAATTTTTTTTTAAAAATAAAGTGATATATAACACATTATAATTTTTAATAATGTGTTATAATCCAATTTAGGTGAATAAAAAATAACGTTATCCCTAGACTTCCGTCCAATAATTATGGCAAATTCTTTGGACTTATAATATAAGATAGAGACTCATATTTGGGTAGGAGATGAAGTCTTCTCCCGGAAATGATCATTTATTTTATATTATACGAATAAATAATTGGTACTGAAATTCGTAATTATTGGATCTGTCCTTCTCGGATGGGTTAGGAATATAGTAGTGCATGCATCTAACTTTGTATATTTTTATTCTTGAAAGTTTAGGCAGCACATATTCGTTATTCTTTGTGTACAATAAGCGTATGTTGTTCTGCGTTTCGGGCTATTATTGATACACATAATAACATCTGCACAGTGTATAGGGAGAACAGCGGGTAGGTGCTACCGAAATTTTAAAAAAAATAAAAATATACAAATTATACGAAGTTGGATGCAAGCATTATTATATTCTTAATGGATAGAAGTCTTCCTATGACAGCCGCTAGATATGTGTACTTAGTTAAATGATATATGAACGTATGTTTGATATGTGTTGAATGCATAAGAGTCATGAATGTACTAGTAGTTGTGAGATTAATCGTAATTAATAATTATATATAATTTACAGATGAGGATACTTCCTGACAAATCATGGATAGATATCCCACGGCTTTATAGATTTCGTGACACACGATATAAGGAGGGATGTGACGTCTTCATGCGTTATGCTGAAATGAATCCGATAAATTTAAAAAAATGGTGCTATGTATTGTCCTTGTTGTAGGTGTAGGAATATGAAGCTGCTGAATAGGAATGATATATGGATCCACCTAATAAAATCAGGTTTTGATAAAAAATATAAATATTAGAACTATCATGGGGAAGGTATCACTGAAGATGAGGATCCAAATGTACGTGTTGGTACGTCTGGTGGCCAACGGATAGATGACATAGAAATAATGTTAAATGATATTTTTTCTCGACCTACAAAATATGATGTCGATGATAATATCGAAGATGATTTCAGAGATAAAAGTGAAGACGATAACTACAAGAAATCAGGTATTTAATGACCAAAATTAGTGAATGGACTATTTAACTGTCATTAATGTATATAAAATAACGACAGTTTAAAACCTTCATTGAGTGATCACAAATATTAGAGTAATGATGTGAGATGAGATAATGGTTTTCAAATCCCTCATTAAATTGGTTCTAATACCGTTGTTATTGGGTCTCCTGAAAAGCGAAGGATTCAGTTACCTTCATTAATCATAATGACTAATCATAACAGGAGTATTAATCAAAATAATATAGATAACCCGAAACCAAACCTCCTCCTAACCACAACTAATAAACTAATAAACCATAGATAACAAAATCACGTTACTGTTCATCATCTCTGCTATTCGTCGCTTCTTCCGCCTAATCCTAGCCGTGCCAGCGTCGGCGAGCGCCGCCCCCAGCGTCAGCCCAGCGCTAGCGTCGCCCCAGCGCCAGCGCCCCTAGCGTCGCCCCTGCGCTACCTCAGTGCCGCCCCAGCGCCACCCCACGCCATCGTCGCCCCAGCACCGCCACAACACCGCCCAGCCCCGTCGTCACCCCAGTGTCGCTCCATCATTGCCTCCTCTTCCTTTTTAATATATTGGTTATACTTTTATTAATCTTCTTATTGCCCATTATGATTTACAAAATCAAGTTTATCCTGCCAGATAATTTTGAACTGGCATTGCTTTCAGCGGAGTTAAAGTTTGTTAAAAAGACTTATAGATCTGGAGAAGTGAGCTTTCTCTAGATGATCGAGAACTTATTTATATTATGATCTTATTTGATCTATTGAGTTCAATATTTTTCTGATCATATTACGATATTTACTCTGTAGATAGATGCTGCTGTTGTTGCTCAAAAGCTGCGAAAAAGATTTTCTGACCAGGTAAGGTAATGTCACACATAATATGTTGCAAGAGTTCCTCTTTTGTTTGATTGGCTTTTTTGCTCTTTTTCTTTACTTTTTGTGGGTGGGTGGGGGGGGGGTGGAGGGGTTGGATTGGGTTTGGTAGAATGCATGTATGGGGTTTCTTCTCTAAGATACAATTGGATTGCCAACTCCGACCTCTTTCGGCAAGCCTGAAAGTATATGCAGGTTTGACTATACAAATGGAAGTTGTAAGGGTACCAGTGCACGGGCGTGAGAGAGTCTAGGAGAAACAAAACAAGCATTTTGTTTTTATTATGGTTCTTTTTTTATTATATCCCACGTGTTGATGTTCGTGAACAAACAGTCGATGAGAGGTCTCCGCCGTAGGATGTAGTTTCGATCATGGCGATGCTAAGGAGAATGAAGAGGATAAATGTTGGGGCCGACTCTCCCTCTGACTTTACGCCCGATCATTCGACTAGAATTCCTGATCTTTCTGCACAAATAAGAAGAAACCCTTGGGAGGGCGGGACCGTTTCCCCGTGGTACCTCCGACGGTCAAGTCAGTTTGAGAGCTTGAGTGGGGTTTGAGAGAAGGTCCTTAGGCCATTGAGGTTCTTGGAGCGTACTCTTTTGAGAGTTTATTAGTTCTTTTTTAACCAAGGTAGATTCCTTGTTTTTGTGAAGAAGTTCCCAAAAAAACTTACCCCCCGCGTTCCTCTTTTCTCCTCCTTTTATAACCCCTTGTCTCTAAGAGGTTGACCCTCGGCTTTGACTATACACAGGAGTGTTGAGAGGTGAGCGGTAGAGCTGCTGAGTCATCCTTTTCCTTCCAGATGTCGGTTGACGATTGGAAGGGAGGTTACTCAGGTACATGAGAGAAATGGCTTCTTAGTACTTTGGATTTGTCAGAAGAGGCAGGGCATAAAATAGGTCGGCTGCTTAGCCGTCCATCTCTCTCCAGATGGCGGGTGGCGATTAGAGGAGTCACTCGTGCACAAGAGAGCATCATGGCAATATTTAGGAAGTGACTTGTAAGCAGAATATGCGGCTTGGACACGAGGTTTGTCAGAATGGAGATTTTGATGGGACAGGTCAATACTGTTGTGTCGATTGACATCTGAAGTGAGTTTGGTCGGATCTTATCCCTTTAGTCGAGACGGGTTGATCTGCGAGCCATCATTATGATTTGCCGACCCGATAGTCAAGCGAGCCTTGGGTCGAGCGTATGGTCGAGTCGTTTGCTCGAGGAGTCATCTTAACTGCGAGGGGGCGACTGATCCCGTATTTCGAGTCGGTCATAATGACCCTTGGTCGAACGGTGGCTTGTCTACTCAGCTGGCCGAGAGATCTGACCTTGACTGGGCTTTTGAGCCTCTGAGTTATTTTGAACCACGCCCTCTTTAAGCTTATGGAGACGTTCTCTCGACCTCTTTATTTCTGTATGGTGAATTACCATAACAGTTGGCCCCTTTCATTCGGAGTTGACTTTAGTCGGGTCCGAGTGAAATAGATACAAGTTTGCTCCATATCTTGGGGATTTTTGGCTAGTTGATCGTGGCTGGAGACGTGGCGTAGGTCTTGCTAACTACCAATCTCTATGCTCTGATGGTCGGCATTGGGAACCACTTTTTTTAGGAAATGAGGCGTCGTGGGTAGAGTGAAAGGTGCATACTCACCAATTGATTGGTGCGAGTTACGAGTGGCTGTTATCCTTCCCGAGCGATTCGTTTTCGATTTTCAAAATGGATCTTCCTTAATTGGTCTAGGAGGGTGCTTCTTGAAATCTTCTGCATGCTCCTTTGGAGGCTTATAAATAATTCTTGGCGCTATTGAAAGAGCATTCTTCACCAAGAATATTTTTCTTCGTCAATCTTTCTTTCGACTCAAGAGATCTTAGTATGGCCTTTCCTCAGAATGACTGTGTTGGTCTTGTTTCTATCTAGGTCGAGAATGACGTTGGACGAGGCAACTCGGTTGCATGATGAGTATGCCATTCCTCGAGCGATGACCATAGGGGGACCGGACAGTCTTACTCCGGTTCATATGCATGGGAGGATCAAGTGCCTCTCTATTGGGTGCACATTCAGTGTGGATTGCGCCTGTCACTGCATCCTTTTGTAAGGGAGGTTTTTGCGACTTTGGGGGTATCCCACTGCTAGTTTCATCCCCACGCTATCTATATCTTGATGGCGTTTATAGACGCCTGCTCTGAGGTGGGAGTGGTGTCCAGCATTAGTTTGCTGGGGCACGTGGTTAGTGTGGGGTCTTCTGAGGGAGACCCACACTATTTTTTCCACTGCCGGGGTGATTTTCCAGAGCTAGACAAAGAATGGAAGAGGTTCTTCGTCTGGGTGTTTGGCGTCGATAATATTCTGTCCTGCTCAGGTTGGCCTGAGGTGCAAAAGAATGTGTTGGAGTCGAGGGCTCTTAGCGATCACGAGGCTGGAGATCTTGAGAAGCTTCGGTATTACCTCAGTCTTTAGGAGGCCAAAGCTCTGGATAGAGAAGAGTTTCCTGAGATGGGGTGGCCCTCCTCGTCCTTCTCTAATTCCGAAGCGATGGCCCTTCCTCCACCAATGGAGGTCTATAAAAGAGGGGCTGACTTAGAGGGACCGAGTTCTTCCAGGAGGCCTTTGAAGAAAATGAGGAAAGACTCTGGGGACAATGATGCTGAGCCTTAGAGAGAATATTTTTTTAGGCCTTGTTAGGTCTTTTGGTGAAGAATGTAAGAAACTCCTTGAATGAGCAATGATTTTTCCTGTCTTCTGCTCTTGAGAACTACACAGGCTTGATAGAACAGTTGACCATGTCATGGCTTCATTTTCTTTTCATGAAGAGTGTTGATCCTTATCGATTAGATACCCTGTGCGGGATGGGTGGCAACGTCTTTGTTTTTCCTGTTTGGTCGGAAAATAACTTTATGAAAGTTGACCCTGGGTCTGCCTTTGGTTTATCTTGGTGGGGAACCATAGATTTGATTGCCGACTTGTGGAGTCTTTATACTTTAGGCTACTCTTGATGGGGAGCCAAGTGTTTTTGGAGTCGACTCGGAAGTCGTCGTGCCTTGTTTAATTCGTAGATGAAGAGCCAAGGACTTTGTTCTGACTGAGAAATCGTTTTGTCTTGGTTTTACCCAGATTAGGTACCAAGGTCTTGATGCCGACCGAGAAGTCGTTATGTCTTGGTTTTACCCAGATTAGGTACCAAGGTCTTGATGCTGACTGAGAAGTCATTGTGCCTTGATTTTATTCAGATAAGGTACCAAGGTCTTGATGCCGACTGAGAAGTCGTTTTTGCCTTGGACTTATTCTTTAGGAAGAGCCAAGGGCTTTGTTCCGACTGAGAAGTCGTTTTTGTCTTGGACCAATTCTTTAGGAAGAGCCAAGGGCTTTGTTCCGACTGAGAAGTCGTTTTGCCTTGGTTTTAACCAGATTAGGTACCAAGGTCTTGATACCGACTGAGAAGTCGTTGTGCCTTGGTTTTATCCAGATTAGATACCAAGGTCTTGATGTCGACTGAGAAGCCGTTATGCATTGGTTTTACCCAGATTAGATACCAAGGTCTTGATACCGACTGAGAAGTCGTTTTGCCTTGGTTTTACCCAGATTAGGTACCAATGACTTTATTTTGACTGAGAAATCGTTTTACATTGGTTTTACCATGAGAAGGTACCAAGGTCTTGATGCTGGCTGAGAAGTCGATCGTCCAGATGACCAGGTCTTTTGATGTCTTTCTTTTCATTTGACATTTTCATTGATAGTTTTGAAATTTATACATGATAGAGTACAATTCACCCATTCTCATCGCTCGTGTGATGTCGAAATCTTGTTTCTTTGCTCAAATGCATTTTGGAGACGGCTTCGTGTTGGGGATAGGGTCACTGAGACGAAGATTTCCTTGGCTGTTTTTTTTTGCCTGTGAACTTTTCAGTTTTGATGAGAGCAAGCTGTTGTTCCATTGGCAGTCTTTGTTGCCAAATTGAGGAACACCCAAAATCAGGGGTTGCTCTATCTCTTGATGGTGAGCTGTTTCGCTTTAGATGTCGCCGAGCTATCGACATATTCGCCATCTCACCTGTCAATGACCTTTCTAAACTTTTGAGTTTTTGCTGAGGTCCTTGCTGGTCGATGGTGGATATTATGATTTTCAACAGATCTTGCTTGTCCACCGTCGGTTGCTCTGTTAAGGTCGATATTCCGTTGTTTGAGCTTTTAGAAGATGTTGCTCGACGGAGGGGCCCCAGACAACTTTTGTGATGGTGTCTTCTTGTTGGTGAGAACCCCATGCTCCGAAGCTTTGTTCCCTAGAATTTGATGGGATCATTACCTCTCCTTAGGGTTTCCAAGGATAGCGACGGTCGGACCATCTTGTGAGGGGAGGAGCCTTCTCGTAGGGGGAGTGCAAGTCACATTCTGCGACCATCAGGTCTTACTTCGACTCTAGCGGTTCTGAGCATTTGCTGGGGTGTCAGGGCTGTTAATCTTCCTAAGAAGACCAGATGGCGAGCCCTTGAGTTTTCCCCGCAATCTTATCCTTGGTGAGGAAGGACTCTCCTTTGAAGGCGGTGATGGTCCGAGGAGCCGGTCACAGACTTATCGCTGCTCCTCGTTCAGGGGAGCCATTGCCGACGGGAGCTTGAGTGATACCGGATCTGATCATAACCGTTGGGATTCTGTTTGCAATCCAACCCCAGGCTTCTTGGCTGTCCAAGTGATGGGGTTTTTCATCTGTGACGGCAATTAGAAGCATGTGCTTCATTTTCAAGCCAGACAAGCACCATAGCGGTGTATCTTTTCTTAGGAGGGCTTTCGGGGTTCTACTTGGCAAACTCCCTAAAAAGCTGTTGGAGCCCTCGAGGGCTACACCTACATTGGCTCCTCATAGCCATAGGCTAATCCTCCTTAGTTCGAATGATGCGATTCCAGGTTTTGTTTAGCTTGAATGGTGCGATTCTAGTGTTCTTTAAGGATGAACAAGATCATACCCCGTCTTAGAATTTGATATTTCTTCTCAGAGAAGAGAGTAGGCCCCACGGTGGGCACCAAACTGTTGATATTCGTGAACAAACAGTCGATGAGGGGTCTCCGCCGTAGGATGCAATTTCGATCTTGGCAACGCTGAGGAGAATGGAGAGGATGAATGTTAGGACCGACTCCCCCTCCAACTTTACGCCCGACTGGAATTCCTGATCTTTCTGCACAAACAAGAAGAAACCGTTGGGAGGACGGGGACCGTTTCCCCCGTAGTATCTCCAACGGTCAAGTTAGTTTGAGAGCTTGAGTGGGGTTTGAGAGAAGGTCCTTGGGCCATTGAGGTCCTTGGAGCGTACTCTTTTGAGAGTTTATTAGTTCTTTTTTAACCAAGGTAGGTTCCTTGTTTTTGTGAAGAAGAAGTTCCCAAAAAAACTAACCCCCTACGTTTCTCTTTTCTCCTCCTTTTATAGTCCCTTGTCTCTGAGAGGTTGACCCTCGGCTTTGACTATACACATGAGTGTTGAGAGGTGAGCAGTAGAGCTGCTGAGTCATTCTTTTCCTTCCAGATGTCGGCTGGCGATTGGAAGGGAGGTTACTCAAGTACAGGAGAGAAATGACTTCTTAGTACTCTGGATTTGTCAGAAGAGGCAGGGCATAGAATAGGTCGGCTTCTTAGCCGTCCCCCCTCTCTCTCTCTCCAGATGGCGGCTGATGATTAGAGGAGTCACTCGTGCACAGGAGAGCATCATGGCAATCTTTGAGAAGTGACTTGTAAGCAGAATAAGCGGCTTGGGCACGAGGTTTGTCAGAATGGAGATCTTGATGGGACAGGTCAATGTTGTTGTGTTGATTGACATCTGAAGTGAGTTTGGTCGGATCTTATCCCTTTAGTCGAGGCGAGTTGATCTGTGAGCCATCATTATGATTTGCCGACCTGATAGTCGAGCGAGCCTTGGGTCGAGCGTATGGTCGAGTCGTCTGCTCGAGGAGTCATCTTAATTGCGAGGGGGTGACTGATCCCGCATTTCGAGTCGGTCATAATGACCCTTGGTCGAACGGTGTCTTGTTTGCTTAGCTGGCCGAGAGATTTGACCTTGACTGGGCTTTTGAGCCTCTGAGTTGGTTTGAACCATGCCCTCTTTAAGCTTATGGAGACGTTCTCTCGGCCTCTTTATCTCTTTATGGTGAATTACCATAACACCACGGAATAATAATACTGATGGAGGCAGAAACCTACTCTGAAAAGAATTCATGAGCTGACTAAACTGAAACAAAAATTTCAAGCTTTGTTTAGAAAGTTCATGAGAGGTCATTTTGTGAATATCTTGTGTACAAAAGTTTTTTCTTCTCCCAACTGAAGGTGCTTAGAATTTGTTCTAGTTACTAACAGTAGTGTGTTGTCCTCTGTGGTGGTTCAAAATTTGCACAGTTTTTCTCCATTACTTGTAGTCTTTTTGCCTTGTTAGGAGCTACTTTCTTTTGGGATATTTGGAACTCAAATGACTGAAAACTAATTGTATATCTGCAGCGTTATTGAGGCGCGCGCCTGAGGCGCGCCCTAGGCGCGATGCGCTGCGGGTGGCAGCCAACGCGCCCCGCCTCTGGGGCGGGGCGCTGCAGGCCCGCGAGGCGCGCGCCTCGTGAGCGCCTTGCGCGCCCATAAGGCGCATCGCCCTTGTGCGCCCCAGCTTTTGGGGGCCGATTGTTATAATTTAAGCGGGTTTCGGGTCTTCTACCCGTATATTTGCCTTAACCCTTTTCCTCTTAGGGTTTAAAGCCGACTCCTCACATCTTACGCTGTGTCGCTGCTCCTCAAGAAGCCGCTGAACTCATCTGTCCTCATCCCCCGACCCGATTCCACTAGCCATCGTAGCCGACTTCGCCAGCAACCGCAGCCATCTCCGCCGCCGCTGATTTCGCCGGCAATCGAAGCCGTCGTCGCAACTTAATAGGTTTGTTTCTTTTTTCCAGACATTCCAATTCTCTTTTTCTTAACTCTTTTCCTCCTAGGGTTTCAAGCCTCATTCTCACCCGATTAAGCTGCTCTTCAAGGCACTCACTCCATCTCTCTTCGTTCCCGACCCCATTCTGCCAACTGTCGCCGCCGACTCCGCTGGTCGTCGAATCCGCCAGAAGCCGCGTTCGACTCTGTCGCCGTCGATTCCGCCAGCAGCTGCGTCCAGGTTCGTTTATTTTTCTAGTTTTTTTTTTTCAGTTCTCTTTTCTTGTTTTCTTCTTTTTAAAAATAATTTATAGGATTACTTATGTAGTTGGGAATTACTTTTTCACCAGCAGCCAGTATTATTTTTTTCAGATTTTTCCTTTAATTTTTCTATTGTTCACTGTAGTTGTGAATTATTTTTTTTCTTTGGAACTGTTAATCAATTAGCTGTGTTGGGAATTAATTTTTTGAGAATAAATTTAGATGCTAAGTTGCTAATCATGTTTAAGGAAAGAATCAATTAGTTGTGTTGGGAATTAATTTTTTAGTTTTTTTCCTTTACTTTTTCTGCTGTTCACTCACTTCACTGTAGTTGGGAATTAATTTTTTTCTTTGAGAATTAATATTTTTTCTTTTTTGCTGTTCAATTAACCATTGTATGATTACATTTACATATGAAGATTTTCTAATTAGAAATTAGGAATACAATATGAATATACAAAATTACAAATTACATATTTAATGAATGAATTATGAATACAATATGAATATACAAATTACATATTTAATGAATGATTTTTATTACATATTTGATTGATCCTTCATTCTTGCTCGTTGCTACTTAACTCTCAATTATAATCTGTAAAAAAAGAAAAACAAAGTCAGTGAGCAACAACAACTTAGTAATTAGTATAATTAAAAAAGAGCTTACAAATAGATTGGTTGTGCACTTACAACTTAGTAATTGAGTTATGCGCCTCAATCAGTGAGGCGCGCGCCTCGTTGTGCGCCTTGCGCATGGTGCGCGTAAGGGACCTTTGCGCCCCGCATTGCGCCTTGCGCCTCGATAACACTGGATATCTGTGTACTTCCTTAACAAAGTTGTTATTGTCTTACTTACTACAGAGGTATTCACATGACATGCAGGTTGTGACAGTGGGTCAGAGAGTGTTATTTGAATTATGTGGAGCAAACTATATCTTTACAGTTAATCAGGCTATGGTTGAAGGTGCTGATAAATCTAAAGGTTTGGAGAGAGGAAGTATTACTCCTGATACATACATTGTTTTTGAAACTATTCCAAATTCTGGGATTAAGGTACCATCTATTTTCTTTCTTTTTATTCACCATGTGGTGTTTCTTATCTTCTGGATTAAAAGGTTGTTTTATTCCCCCTGCAAATTCTCTATTATACTAGATAGTGCTGATCCTTTGTGATGGTAACTTCAATATTTATTGTAATGTGTCTTTCTGCAGGTAATTAATCAACGTGAAGCTGCTAACGACAATATTTTCTGACAGAAAGAGTTTAATCTTCAGAAGCTGGGGATAGGAGGACTAAGTGAGGAATTCACTGACATCTTCAGAAGGGCATTTGCTTCTCGAGTTTTCTGACAGAATTGGGGATAGAAGTTTTTGCTGCATATATGTGATAATGACTGATGGTCATATACTGCAGATTGGGTATCAAGCATGTCAAGGGAATGCTGCTTTATGGGCTCCAGGTACCGGCAAAACCCTTATGTCTCGATCGTCAATAGGGAAACTATTAAATGAGAAGGAACCAAAGGTTTGTATTATTATTTCCACTAGTTTGTCTCATAAAGCTGTTAGTTGTTCGCTGTTACTTGCTTGCAGTGAAAATTAGTTCTACAATTTTCTGTATAGCAAAAACTAGTATTTAGAAGGTTAATGAATTCATTTTATGGCTTAAGAATTTACCCATCATTAGAATTTACGTGTAGTACTATTTTAGTGCTATGCTGAAGCTTGTATCAATATTTTTTGGTATCGAGGTTGATTCCTTTAAAAAAAATTTATTGCATACTTATTAATTAATAACACCTTGGGAGAATTTAGATTGTCAATGGGCCTGAAGTCTTAAGCAAATTTGTTGACGAGACAGAGAAAAATGTCAGGGATTTATTTGCTGATGCTGAGAATGACCAGAGTACTCGAGGTACCCAGCATGTATTCAGATCTTATACTTTTAAAATTTTTGGGGGAAGCAATCTCATGGTCACATCACTGTATTTGGTGGCAAGACTACTTTGAAAGATTTGAGAGGATCATTCTCTAGTCGATCTGATCTGGAAGCACGAATTATAGAAGAGAAGAGAAAGAACCAGATACTTCAACAATGCTTAGATGAGCAGGAGCAACAACATCAACAACAACAAAGGATGTCTGACTTAGAGTTACAAGTGAAACCTATGCATGAATTTTTTTTAGGCAACAATCTAATACTTCATTGACTCCTCAAACTCGAGAACATGTGCATGACTAGGTAATTATTTTTTATAAAATCTCTTATATACTTTTATGACTGACTACTTGCACTAGAGAAAAATATGATTTTTACTTAATCAGACAATATTTGCTTAATTGATATTTCTTAATTATGTGATATTTTTTATTTTTCAGGCTATCCAAGATTAGGAGAGGGGGTAGCTCGAGTCTTTTTTTTAAATGATTAGGGATGAAAGGATGTGTCTTTCCCAAACTTTTATTTTAATTTGCTTTAGATAATTTCATGTATTTTTAGAACAATTGGGATATTAACTCTTGTTATTAATATTGAATATATGAGGATGATGTAATTTTATTTATTGATGTTATTAATGAATGGAGTTTTTGTTTTCCCTTTTATTCATTATTAGGTATTTTTAATATATTTGTGTTGTGAATCTCAGTGTCATGTTGAGAATAATATGAAGGTTTTCTATGATAGTTTCCTATGAATGGAAAAACTATCATTAATGTATATTAAAATTTTGTAGTATATAATGACGGTTTCATAAATCGTATTTAGTACATCAACAAAGGGAAAGCACCATCGTTAATGGGTTATTAATTATCCACAATGAGAACTTTTACGATGATATTCAACCGTCATTAATTGGTCTTCAACAACGGAGTTGTCACTCGTTGTTAAACAATAACAACGGGAATACAAAACCATCATTACACAACAACAACGAGAATAAAAAACCGTCATTTTACAATAACGATGGGAAAAAGTTCCCGTCACTGATGGTAATGACAGTGATAATTACCGTCGTAGATATGAACGACGGTAATATGTTCCATCATTGTAGGCTCTATAATGACAGGTATTATAACATTCGTGACACTTTAGTGAAGAAGGCTTCTACGACAGGTGATGAATGGATTTTTTCCTGTCATTGGCATACAATAACGAATGTTTTCAGCTCTTTAACGGAGGGAAATCCCTTCGTTAAAAACGTAATTTATCTAAGTTGAAGCTAAAGAGATAGGAGATGTTGAAAGTACCGAAAATACTGATGATATGTATTCCTCCACGAAAATTAAGTGAATAATGGACTACTAGAAGATAGTGAAAAAGACTTATATGAGGGATGTATCGAGTACTCCAGATTTTTATTATCAACCCTTATTTTCACTTCCGAGAACTACCATGGACCGCATACGAGGCGATATGGACTGAGCTTATGGTAACTATATATTGTTTTAGCTTTTTATTTATTAATAATTAGTAATTGGTATTAAATTATCCTAACTGAATGTGTATGTAAATCTACAGGAATGCTTCTGCCTTGAGGACTTTGAGGAGGCTTGGAATTATGTGTTTAATGTCAAGGTTGAAGCAGTCCTCAAACAATGGAGGCATAAGATCAAACACTTTACCTATGACAGGTATGTATTGGGACAACAATGCCGCTAAGGTTAGTTTCATAAAAACTACTTTATAAATTTAAGATATTATTTCATTGTATATTTACTAAAATATATTTTTTAAAGAATAAATCGATGAAAGGGTCAGAGAATAGAAGGAAAAAGCTGCATGACCACCACTTAGGCGCACACTCCTATGCCAATCTGGAGGATGTTTATTGCCAGGATACGGTATATGTCATTTAAAGTTTAAAATGATCTTAATACTTAGTATGATTACGAAATCTCTTAAATATATAATATGTCAGGGAAAATAAAAAATATCGATACACTTGAGGGTAAAAACGGCGTATGGTACTTTCCGTGATAGGTATAGGGGTGAGGAGAAGAATCAGGAAAAGATCAAGGCAAATCTCGAGTTGGTGGTGAGACTTATATATATCTTAAGTAGTATTATTAACTCTATTTCGTTGTTAATATTATGAGAAAACTAGAACACAAATAATATGGTCTTTACCTTGAATTAACTATATATTTGTTCTTTAGGCGGGATTTGAGACTGCATCCAAGGAGGCTGCATCAATGAGGATGTCGCAGGAGGGGAAACAAGGCAAGCCGAAACCTTCATATGCTTTCTACAGAGGAGAACATCATTCTCACACAGAGCGTAATGGGACATAATAGGTATATATGGTAAAAAATCGACTCAATTTGAATGCTACGTTCCTATTTATATTTGTTTACATTATTGAATTCGAAAGAAAAATCTAATTTTATTTCTCCCTAATAATAGGAGAAAAAGATATCCTCTGCATGGTGTTGGAGCTTCACCCGACATAAGCATAAGATCATCCACAGCATCCTCCACACCATCTACAACAATGAGAGCAGCCACAAGTAGGTTTTTAGGCAGTGCGATTCCCCATAACGCGTACGGTCATACAGATCATAAGCTCGATTGACGATAATTCCGGTGCTAGGCAGAGCAGTGTTCAGGTACCTTATTTTTCTTATGTATAAATTCATTTTTCTTTACTATGTTATCAAACACCATATAATTATTTTTCAATTGGACATTCAGAGTGGAGATATTGGAGGGAGCAGTACCCGTTCTCGTAACCGAGATAGAGATGCTACCGACGACGATGATAACTGAGGTTTTTTTTTATTTTTTAATACAATAAACAGTTTTATTTGTTAGCACTCTATTTTTATTCATGTCGTGTACCCTATATTATTCATGTGTATTACTAGTGAACATGTGGTTGGATGTATATATTGGATGGAATTGGTTGATGTATATTTTGGATTGGATGGTTGGATATGTGAATTGTGTATAATGGAATTGTTGGATATGTGCATTGGATGGTTTAATTATATTTGGTTATTAATGGAATTGTTATGAATTTTGATTATATTTGGATGGTTGGATGTATTCATGTGTATAATGTAATTATACAGGGAATTAAAAAATGTAAATAATTTTTTTGCTGTAAAAATATCAACCTAGACGGAATTTTCGTCTAAGATAGATCAATCTAGACGGAATTCCGTCTAGGTTGGTATTATTACAACCTAGATGGAAATCCGTCTAGGTTACCAACCTAGATGGATTTCCATCTAGGTTGATTTCCGTCTAGTTTGACTATCTAGACGGATTTCCGTCTAGTTTAATTCAACCTAGACGAAAACAGACTAGACGGAGCAAACTAGATGGAATTCTGTCTAGGTGAACCAACCTAGACGGATAGTGGAGCAACCTAGACGAAAATTTTTATCTAGGTTGCTCGTTTTTCTACTAGTGAATATAGAGTATATACATACCACAATCTGATTAAATCAGGTTCCCACATCATTAGAGTGAATACCTTATAATTAATATAAGGTTCTTGGTTGCATTAATCCAACACTACACACACAAACATATATATCAGGATCATTTTTCAATCCACTTTTCAACATTTTTTTGATCCATTTATTAACATATTTTGAGAGATTTTGAGAGAGAGAGAGAGAGAGAGAGAGAGAGAGAGAGAGAGAGAGAGAGAGAG